>PVJX010011671.1:0-52884 GCA_004027295.1 Dolichotis patagonum | reverse complement strand
CCTAGCCTACATGCTCCAGAGGAGCCTTACCCAACAGGAAAAGGGGCTGGGAATTACACTGTACACTTGTATGGAAGGAACCAAAAACAAGATGAAAGGGCGATATAAGAAAAAAAACCCCAGCCCCCAACCCTGAGAACATTGATCCAGGAGAGGTAAATAAAAAGAGATTGAGGGCAGCAAACATGCAACATCAAACACAGCGGTAGCAGACATAAAGAGATATCTTCAGAACCTCGTAAGTGGGACCAAAACTGAAATATTAATTCAAATTAAACAAGAGATAAGTAGATTAATAAAAGAAAGCCTGGGCACCGCTCAAGAAGACACAGACAGAAGAATGGAGGAACACAAATGGATAGAAAAATTTAATGAAGAATTCAGAAAAAACCTAGATTTCATGAAGCAGATTCAAAGAGATTATCAGGAAATTAAAGACTCCATAGAAAGCTGGCAAAACTGCTAGAAAGACACCAAAGATAGACTATCAAAAATTGAACACAGGCTTGCAATGTGTGATCATGAAAAGGAAGATCTCTTAAAAATAACAAGGGAGCAGGCAGTAACAATTGGAAGGCTAGAGGATGACAAGAGGATCTATAACAAGAATAAAGCATGTGACTGAAGAAGCAGGAGTCAAAACAAAGGAATTGCAAAGGCTATTCACAGAAATCATTAAGGAAAATTTCCCAAGCATAGACAAAGGAAATGATGTGCAGATGTATGAAGCATACAGAACTCCAGCCACCTACACCAAAACAGAGCTACACCTAGACACACAGTAATCAAGATCCCAGAAATTCAATATAAGAACAGAATATTAAAAGCCATCAGAGAAAAGAAACAGATCACCCATAAAGGAAAACCCATCAAAATCACGACAGACTTCTCGACACAGACCATCAGGTCAAGAAGAGCTTGGAGTAAAGTAATTCAAGCCCTGAAGGAGAACAACCTCCAGCCCAGATTGATGTATCCTCAAAACTCTCTCTAGAAATTAATAGAGAAAAAAGATGCTTCCATGACAAAGAGGAACTAGGAGAATTTGTGACCACCAATCCAACCCTACAAAAAATACTGAAGGACATTTTAGAGAGAGAGAGAACAAGAATATGACCATTTCAGGAACAATGGCAGAGAGGCTTCAGTGAACGAGGCAGATAGTGGAGTGGAACAGAAAAATAGACAACCAATGGCAGAAAAACAGAATAGCAGAAATAAGGCAGAGAAGATTGGCAGTAATCTCTAGTATAGATGGCCTTGAAATATTAACAGAGAGAAACACAGGCAGAGTAGATCAGGAGATAGGGTCCATTGAGATGCTCTATATAGGGAGGCAGTGGGACCCAAAGCAGCAGTGCACCCCATGGGAGTGAAAGGGGAGGAATTGTCTAAAAAAGGGAGGCAGAGGACATTGTTAATTGGGTAACAAGATTTAAAATTTACATTATTCTCATCACTCTGCTTGGATGGATTACATGCTGTTCCAGTTTATCTGCTTACACAAGACTTGAGGACATGGTCAGCTATCCCCAAAATAAGAGGACATATTATGGTAATCATCCCTAATTTCCTATCAACTTAATCTGAAGCCCTTTATAACTTATACTGTCTATTATGACTAATCTAATTTGAATCTTGTTTGTTAGATTGCTACTTTGTATTGCCTGATTTTATTTAAATCTGTTATGATTGATAGCATCAAGTCTAACAGTATAGGCAACTACACTGAAGATGACAAGATTCATTAAGATACTCACTCTGGTTTGATTATTACTTGATTTTGAAGTCTTATAATGTCTTCAATGCTTTGTTTTTATTAACGTTGTTATATACTGCTGAGACATCATGGTAACCATTGTAGATCACCTTGTATTGCAGTTATATATGACTTTTTTGCTTCATGCTTTTCTAGGAATTATTTTGTTTTATCTTGCTGTGTTTTGTTTTTACCTCTAATACAGAAAGGATGGATATACATTTAGAGACTCATGCATGTGTAGAGCTTATAAACAGTTTACAAGAACCAATTATATAACACATGTTGAAATGAACAACTACTTGCTGATTCCATAATGTCATGATGTGTAATCCAGCAAAATTATCATTCTTTGTTCAAAGTGATTTTAGCTTGTTTTGTTTTGTTTTGTTTAAGTTCAACACACATGAAGGTATGGACAGCTGTTTTAGGAGAATGAGAGACACTATGACAGCCATTCTAGGCTTCCCTATTGTCTGGTCTTGAAGACCTGAAATGCCCTCCTCGTCCTGCTCAGATCAATTTCATACTATGCTGTTTCATGTGAATTCCCTGTATGTGACAATATGGACAACTATTTGGAAGAAAACAAGAGTCAGTATGATAGAAAGTGAATATCTACAATTGTCTAGTTTTGGAATTTATGTCCCTTACATTGCTTTCTTGTGATCTGCTTTGTTCTGTTTTGTTGTGTTTAATTTTACCCTTTTGATATAATGGAATATGTATTTGAGTGGGTAAGATGGATGACCATATTGCTGGGTTTTTTTGTCAGATCGTGGAACAGAACTATTAACAGGACTCACTGTTTGAATGTCTACTTTACATGTTTTAACTTTATAATTGAACAACTATATCCAAGAAGTCAGTATGTAATTTGTCAAGTAATAATCTCTTAGGTTTTTTTGTTGTCGTTCTTTTTCTTTTTTCCTTGGAATTTGGTATTGTTGCTACCCTTTATTCTGTTTTGTTTTGTTTTGTTTTGTTTTTCTTTCTTCTCTTTAAATAAAATAAAAAATAAAATAAAATAACATTGAAAGAATTTTGTTCATTCAGCAAACATCCATTAAATATCCACCACATGCCAAGCACAATATAGGCAGTGGGGATATTGCAGGTGAACAAAACAGACAAAATCCTCCTTCATGGAGTTTATATTCTGGTTGATGGGGAAAAAAGAACAAATGAAACAAGTAAGTGCTCTAAAAAGCCAGGAAACTTATGAAGAAATCCAAAAGAGGGTGATAGAACCAAAAGTCTGAGACAACTGATTGTTAGTTAGAAATCGGTTTGAGATGAGGCTGACATAACCCAGGAGGAGAGGCCCAGATACCTAGAACTAAAGAAAAGTTAGAGCTAAAAAACTAAATAGGAATTTTGGAGCTAGACGTAGGAAAACAAGACATGTTATCTAAAAGGTCAGATGAGGCTGACATAACCCAGGAGGAGAGGCCCAGATACCTAGAACTAAAGAAAAGTTAGAGCTAAAAAACTAAATAGGGATTTTGGAGCTAGACGTAGGAAAACAAGACATGTTGTCTAAAAGGTCAACTGCTTACAGAGTGGTATCACCTATGTGTGAATCCACATTTTTCCAGTTTTGCAAGTCAAAGAATTCTGTTTTTTTCAGGATATCCAGAGATGTCTGGGATTGGAACAACTAACTTGTATCAAAACCACAAAGTTAAGTAAAGTCAAGATTTTAATTTTAAGTGAAAAATATAACTTTAAATTAGACACGACTGTAAAGTTCACCTTGTTAATGTCCATAGATGTCTATTTTGGAAGCTAGAACATGAGCTGACTCCTGCTTGTTAATCACAGAATCAGAGCTAGGACAATTACAAGAAGGGCTAGGATAGCTTAATGTGCTCACTAACCTCATAGAGACATTTGACAGGGAACAATGGTGATCTGTCCACTGCCTGGTGGTCTGTCCACTGCTTTCCTACGCAGAAGTAGACAAGAGTGTCAAAGTGCTCCCCATTAACTTCTTTTCTTCAAAAGCTCCTTACAGATCCTTCATCTGCATTTCTTCTTACTTAGAGTAGGGCATAGTTCTTTTGGAACTGGGATATTATTGGAGAGTATTATAATAATTTATGGAATTTGAGGTTTGATTGATATTGAAATGGTAACACCTCCATCTTTTAAGTACCTAGATAAATCCAGCAATGTTTCAGAACAAACCTCTTCTCTTACAAGCTCTTTGTATATTACCCCTACTTATATTGGCATGTGACTTAGTATGATGCAAGAGAGACTGAACTGAGAAGCAACCAAAAACGTGTCTATTGAAGATATACTACTATTAAAAAATATACTGTGTTCAAGGCACTTTGCTAAATGCTAGGGATACAATGGAGAGTTCTTTGTGGAGTTTTCAGTTAATTAAGGCAGACAATATAAACATCTATCGAAGTTTAATTCCTGTAATGTCAGGACTTATCATGAAGACAATAAAGTTTTCTAAGATTTTTCACACAAGATCTGCCTTTCCATTGTTACCCCAGAGAAGCTAGGGTTATTGAGAAGAAAAAGTAACATCAGTTGACAAGAAGGAATGTATGAAATTAAGAGCATAAATAGTTTAGAAAAGAGAACCAAGAACAGCACCATGAAAAGTATCTAATCTTAAAGAGCAAAATATAGTCAACAATGAAAACATATAATTTGAGGATAACAGGAAAAACAGTCCAATATTATAGCAAAGCAAACAAGAAAGTCTGGAAGAGACTGGCAATACACTCCAGAGACACATTGGATTTGGTGATAGGTTGCCAATGAATAGCACCAAAAGAGTAATTTCCAAAGGTGGCAGGGTTTGAAGCTAAAGGATAAAGTTTCAATGAGTGATTGCATGGGAAAGAAGAAGCATTAGTAAGTATTTCCAAAAAGGTAATTAGCGAGCGCCATCTTTATATCTCTTCATATTACTCTGACCAAGTAAAGAAAGGGGTGTATATAACCATTAATATAGATGGCCTCCGTTCACCAATAAAAAGAAACACAGGCAGAGTGGATCAAGAAACAAAATCCATCAATATTGTAGACAATATTCTGAAACTCAAAAGAAAATTCATAGACTGCAAGTCAAAGGAGAGAGAACAGTGCTTTATGTGACGGGGAACCAGAAAAAAGCAGGGGTAACTTGCCTATCAACTGCAGAATAGATAAGAAAGATATGGCATTTTTATATGATAGAAAGCTACTCAGCTATAAGGAAGGATAATCTCAAGGCTCTTGTAGGTAAATGGATGCAACTTGAGATCATGCTTTTGGGTGAAACGATTCAGACTCACATAGGTGAACATCATGTTGTCTACTATACTACCATACTACAACAAGCTGAAGGAGTTAGTGGGCTCCAAAATGTACAATAGATGTTGTGAAAGTGAAAGGGGAGGAAAAGTGTAAAAAGGGGATGTGCTAGCCATTATTAATTCCCTATTATCTTGTTTGAAAGTTCTGTATTATTTTCATTGTTTGGTTTGATTTTATTACATCTGATGGCATGGGCAGCTATTTTGAAAATAACAAGATATATTATGGTAGCCATTGGTTTTTTTTTTTAATTTTAAAGAGAATAAAATCAAACAAAAAAAAAAACAAAATAAAGCTAATCAGAGCAGAACAATTAAAGTAATGCAGAACTTAAAAAAAAAAAAATAGGAAATCAACAATGGCTACCATAATGTCTCTTGCTTTCTTGAAAATAACTGCCCATACCATCAGACATAATAAAATCAAACAAAACTAAACAGAATAAAACCAATCAAAACAAAAGAATAAAAGTATATTTTAAAGAGAATAAAGCCAAACAGAATAAAGCCAATCAAAACAAAACAGGGAAAGTATTATAAGATTTCAAAACAGAGTCAGGCATGGTGGTGCATGCCTGTAATCTCAGCATTTGGGAGGCTGAGTCAGGAGGATCATTGCAAGTTCAAGAACAGCCTGAGTGACAAAGTGAGCTCAAGGCCAGCCTAAGCTGTGCATAGTGAGACCCTGTCTCAAGAAGACAAAAAAAAAAAAAGATTTTAAAATAAGATAATAGGAAATCAATAATGGCTACCATAATATCTCTTGTTATCTTCAAAAATCAAACAAAAAAACCCAGAATGAAATCAATCAAAACAGAACATTGAATAAAACAAAACAATAAAATGGAACAAAACATGAGAACAATATTTGATTTCAAAAACAAGACAAAAAGAAATCCCCCATATTTGCATATTGTTATCCTCTTAATAGATGCTCAGACTACAGCCTGCAAAGTCAATAAAATGATAGAAGCATTAAGTTGTTTTGGTACCTCAGATGCTATTAACTCAGCCAGTTCTCTGAATCAATCAGTTGCTTACGGGGGTTGAGGGGTGTTTTTATCTAGCAAACTATGCAGCAGTTGGTTCACAAGAAGAGTGAACTGGCTTTTTGTTCTTCTGGTTTACTCCTCCCAGGCCCAGCATGGCTTCTGCCAACTCACAGGCTAGGAAAATTTGGCTTGTTCTCCTCCCAGGACCCCCATGGCTTGTGCCGGGTCACGGGAAAGGGGGATTGACTTCTTGTTCCTATGGTAGCCATTGTTGATTTCCTATTATCTTGTTTTGAAGTCCTGAGTAGATTTAATTGTTTTGTTTTGGTTGATTTTATCTTGTTTTGTTTAATAGTATTGGGTCTGTGATATGGGTAGCTATTTTGCAGAAAACAAGAGGCATCATTTCAGCCATTGTTGACTTCCTATTATCTTGTTTTGAAGTCATGTATCATTTGCACTGTTTTGGTTTGATTGGCTTTATTCTGTTTTATTTTGTTTGGTTTTATTCTCTTTAAAATAATATTGTTTTTAATTTAAAAATTTTTTAAAAAAGAATACAGTGACAGACCCCATCCCCAGGGCTACCTAGGGCCCAAGTATTTGTATTTTTTAAAAGCAAGCCAGTTTACTCTGTCTAGCCAAGATTATGACCCACTGGTTTAAAGCAAAGAACATACAATTTTGAGCAATTTTTTTGTTTTCAAAAATGAAGTAAGCACTCAAATGAATATGATAATATATGCTTCTCAAAGAGTAATTTTCATTAAAAGTTAGGAAAAAATATGTGTTAAATATTTTTGTTTGGAATTGTAAGGACAAAGTCAAGAGCTTAGATTGTATTTTTAAAAATTAAAATGCTATATGTTATCTTGCTAAGAAAATCATAATACATATCTCCATTTTGTTTGAAATCTTGCTTCTGATTACACAACAGTCCAATAAAACAAGAAAGTATAAGTTCTTAATTTTATACAGACAAATATTTCAAGGTAACATTTGAAGATTTAAACTCTGAGTCAGATTTCTAAAATCCTTTACATGATAAAATGTAATTGATTTGTATGTAAAATGAGATTCTTTTTCTGTGAATGCATTATTCTCTGACTCCAAGTCAATTAAAAATACTCTGATATATCCACAGGAGGTTTTCTTTTTAAAAATCAATGTTAATTTCAAAAAAGGGCTGAGCATTTTAAAATTTATTCACTGTAACACTGGACAAAATCATCTTGAACAGGATAAGAATTCAAAAAATTACAGGAAATTGTTACATATGCCCATTACTAGTTATGGGTGAAAATAAGGCTTATCAGTGATTAATAACAATAGTGATTATGATGAATCTCAGTTTACAATGTAAGTGAACAAGAAATGCAGCTTTATTTTCCTATAAGTCAAATCAGTTTCTATTTTGGAGTCAATTTCTGCCTCTATGGAACATGACACAGTCTGGCTCTGTTCTTTGATAACTTAGTCAAAGGTTTTACCCTTTTCTTGGGGCTTGGTCCAAAATACAAGGCATAAGACATTCAGTAAGAGATACATCAATAACTTTTTTATTGCTTCATTGCTGTCTCCCCTTCCCCCAAATACATCTAATGAAAGATATCTAAGAGGCTATTAACCTAGTATCAGGAGCAAGAGAAAGATGTCCACTTTCCCCATTTCCATTCAATAGTGTATGGAAGGTTCTAGACTTCTAGATCCAGTAAGCAGGAAAGTTAAATAAAAATGGTCTATATTGGAAAGGAAAAAGTAAAACTATCTCTATTTTCAGATAATATGATTTTTACATGGAAAATCATAATGCATCTACTAAAAGAAACAGAGCTAATCAACCAATTCAACAGGTTTTTGGAACATTAAGAACAATATATAAAAATATAAATTTAAAAAAATATACAAAATTAATTGTATTTCTCTACACAACTAAGAAACACTCCAAAATGAAATAAAAACAATTTCACTTACAGTAGCATCCAAAAGAATAAAACATTTAGTAATAAATGTAAATTTTAAAAGTATAAAACTTATGTTCTGAAAACTGCAAAACATTATTGAAATAGTTAGAGATCTAAATAAATGGAAAGAAACCTGATATTCATAGATCCTAAGACTTACTGTTAAGATGGCAATATTACTAAAATAATATTACAAAATCATAACTAGTCAAAATCATAACTAGTTCTTTGCAGTAATGACAAACCAACTCTAAAATTTTATATGGAAATACAGTGTCCCAGGGTAAGCAAAAAATCTTGAAAAAAAAGAATAAAGCTGAAGAAGTCATACTTCTCAATTTCAAATTTTCCTATGCAGTTACAGTAATCAAGTTAATGTGGTAATGTTATGAAGAAACAAATGCACATCAATAAAATAGAATTAAGTCCAAAACTAAATGGGACTTTTACAATCATTTTAATTAAGAGTGCCAAGACAATTAAATGGAGGAATAAATGGCCTTTCCAACAAATTGTGTTGGGACAACAGAATATTTCCATGCAAAAAATAAAATTGAGCTCCTAACCATATACACATATTAATTTTAAATGAATCAAAGAACTAAAACTATAGAACTTTTTGGAGAATATATAGTAATAAATTACGACTTTGCAAAGAATAAGAAAATAACAAGAACAATAAAATAAACAAGACAAATTGGACTTCATTTTTTTAAAGTTTGTGCTTCAAAGGACACTAACCAAAAAACATAGATAGTGGCCCTGAAGCAAGGCCAGCAGATCGCTGTAGCTGCTGGTTTCAAACAGGAGCCTAAAGAGAATTCTTTCTGTGGTCTGTTGGCCATTTCAGATCTTTGGAAATGGAATGGTCAGTTCATCAGAAAGAAATAGCAGGTGAGTATGGGGGACTTTAGGGGGCCTTCAGGAGAGACACCCTGGCGCCTCGGGACCTGCACCATGCGGTTGTCCTGGGGTGCTGGGAGAACAAGGAGCTCTTCCCCTCTCTGGGGGGCGGCTGAGAGTGTGCCAGACTTTCGGCAGCCCAAAGGAGAGAGACCCTGGCACCTCAGGACCTGCACCATGTGGTTGACTCGGGGTGCTGGGAGAACAGGAGCTCTTCCCCTCTCTGGGGGGCAGCTGTGATCCTGCCTGTGTGTGGGCTGAGAATCAGACATCTCATGTTGTCCTGTCCCCCATCTCGTGTCTCCCCTCCCCCTCCCCCCTGCCTAGCAAGTGGGAGCCAGTGAACTACACATCTTGTGAAAACATTGGCTATGTTATTTAGTATGAGCTCTCCATATGCAAAGATAAGGACAACCATGTGGAAGAAAACAAGAGACAATATGACAAGATAGTGAAGATCTCTGGTTGTCTAGCTTTGAAATTTATGTTTTCTTATGTCCCATTCTGTTCTGTTTTGTTGTGTTTAATTTTACTCCCTTTTAAAATAACAAAAAATAAAATAAGCATAGATAAACCACAGAATGTAAATGATTTTTGCAAATCATTTACATGAAAAACTCGTATCTTGAATATAGAAAGAATTTTTACAACTCAATAACAAAAAGACAAATAACGCAACTTAAAATAGACAAATATAGCCACACTAATTCTCAATCATAGCTTGTTGAAATGTAAAATAACACAGCCAGTTTGGAAGATGGCCTAGAAGTTTCTTAAAAACTAATACTAATACTGTATGATAAAAATAAGCTCTCCAGCCATGAAAAGACATTAATAAACCTAAGTGCGTCTGTATTTAAGTAAAAGAAGCCAACTTTTAAAAATCTACATACTATAAGATTCCAAATATCTTCCAGAAAGAGCCAAACTATGAGGATAATAAAAGATCTGAGGTTGCCAAGGCTTAGGAGCAAAAGGGCAGGAGAAGAGATAAATAAGTAAAGCAAAGGAAAATTTGGGGGCACTAAAATTACTCTGGATAGTACTATAATAATGAACACATATCATTATAAATTTGTTAATACCCATATAATGCACAATAAAGCCCATAAACTCTTATGTAAACTATGTATGTTAGCTAATAGTAATGTATAAGCATTGGCTCATAAATTACAATAAATGTGCCATATTAATGCAAGATGTTAAACACAGGGAAACTGTGTGGATGCAGGGAGGGAAGATGGTAAGGAAATGTGTGAGAACTCTACTGTCGTCTCATTTTTTTCTATAAACCTAAATTTAAAATTTTTTTCATTGATAGGCAAAAGCTCTATATATAACTCTCAAAAAAGACACACAAATGGCCAATGAACACATTGAAGTTCTCAAAATCATTAGCTATAAGTGAATTGCAACTCAAAACTATATTGAGATATCACTTAGCATCCACAAAGGTAACTATCCTCTAAATGACACATAAGTATTTGTGAGGATGAGGAGACATAGCGTGTCAAAGAAGAAGAGGGAAGGACTACTAGGTGGGCACCAGGGAGCCTGCCACATCAAAGGCAAAGAGAAACATGAGGTAAAAATTTCACCATACTTCTTCAGTCAGGATGTGGTATATGCCATACCTTCATAATAAATCACAAGCAAGAGTTTTATGACTTCTTGTGGAAATATTTAATTTCCTTCTGAAAAAGCAAGCATCACTTATTAGAAAAGGTGTATGTACCTCAGTGTTGGACTCATCTGCAGTAGCACATCTGCTGGTCATCAGAACTTACTTGGAAGCTGCTCTTATCACTTTCATGAAACAAGCAAGCATCTTACCATCCCTACATGTGCAGATGGATAGATGTACACCAGTCTGTTCTGCTGTAAATCCTGCCCTTCTGCATTAAGTGGGCAAAAATAGTCTTACTGAAAGAAGTTCATCTACCACCTGGTAAAGACTGGGTCTCTGACCACCACAACTGCTCAAGTGGAGTCATTCAGTGTCTCTGCCTCCACTATTAGGGGGGTGAGAGTGCAGCTCAGTGGCAGAACTCTTACCTAGCATGTACAAACCCTGGCTTCAGCCCCAGTACTATACTGAAAAATAAAAAGAAATCTACCATAATATTAGAAATGCGAGCTCAGTTTAAAAAGCCAACTACCTTGCTGGTCCAAAGTTTTTCTTAGTTCAAGAGGAAAGGGTGTTTAACTGCTAGCAAACACCCTTAACTAACTTCTAGCAAAAGGTTTGTTGCTGTTTCTTTGCTCTTCTTGTTTCTGCAGTTGTGTGATGTGCATTGCTGTGATTTTGTGAAAGACTGGCTCGGTTACAGTAGCTGTTATCCTAATAGAAAACCGTCACCAAAGACATTTGAATTTGCTGCCACCTAAACAGCACACTTTAATAATCTATAAAATGAGTAAATTGAACAAGATTATCTCAAAAGTACCTTTCTGTTTCAAAATTCTGTGACTCTGAATCAATAACCTGACTTTTTAAAATGTGAAAAAGCCTCCAGATACCTTTAAAATAATCTTTGAGCTCATTCGTGCACACTTCTGACATTTACTCAAAAATATATTATACAAGAATAGCAGTTATACATGACCCTAAAAACTAATTCATTCTTGAAATTAGTTCCTTTTGCTCTTTGATTATTTTTGATGCTCTATTTTAAAGTACCTCAGGGTATGTTCCAATATAACATACCACCTTAATCTCAACATCTAAATGTATTATTGAGAAAAAATGGGACTTTTATTTACCCCATGAAAGATACTCCTATATAAAAATGCTAGATTTTAGAGAAAATTCCTTTGGAAAAAATTATTGGCCTCTCTATAAAAATATCATGTTATAAACTAATAATTCAGATATTTTAAAATGTTAAATGCTTTCTTTAATTACTAGTCAGTGTTTGTTTCATTTCTAATAAAAGATAGCTGAATTTTTTTGAAACAAAGCCTCACTTTGTTGTTCAGGTTGGTTTTGAATTCACTACACAGTCCAGGTTGGGCTAGAACTTGTAATGAGCCTCCTGGCTCAGCCTCCTCACTGCTGAGATTACAAGCATACCCCGTTCAGCTGAATTTCTTAATGCAAAATAAGTCTGTCTTGATGCTTTTAATTCTCACTGAAACTCACTCGGACTTTTACATCTAAGTAAAAATCTCATCAATTTCTTAGAAAATTTGTATATAATTCTGATGAATTATACTCATTTCAAAACAGAAATCAAAGTATAAATCTATGGACCTCCTGCATGAAATCCGACATTAATTGAAACCCTTCAATTATTCTTGCCTTCAGCTCTGTCTTTTTCTTCTCTTTTCTTTCAAAGATGCATACTAAGTAACTATAAAGCCTATATACCTCTGACCTATATAGTTTTACCCGTAGATGACTGCCATCAAAGGAACACTTTTCTGAGAACAAAAACAAGTATAAAAAATATGGCAAGTCCTCCATTTGTGCTGTTTGAACACCAAGAAAGGGGCACACGATTTATATTAACACTTCTTAAGATCCTCTTGTATTCTCTCCACACACTGACCTCATATAGCTGAGGTAATTCTTTGCATTTCTCTGCATGAGCCTCTAGAAAACTCTTCCACCCAACTCTAGCCCTCTTGTTCTTCTCTCACTTTTTCAAACTATGGCTATTTTATCAGTAAGCTTTCCCATTGCTGAGACACAATACCCAACTCCCACAATTTGAAAGAAGAGAAATTCAATTTGGCTCATGGTTTCAGCCAACTCCAAGGCATGAACATCATGGTGAAAGGCCATGGCTCAGCAAAAGTGCTGTGTTCACGGCTGCTGGAAGGCAAAGCCGGATAACAGACCCGGAGGGAAAAGGCAGAGGCCAGAAATAGAGCCCTAGGAGGGTGCCTCTTCATGACTCACCCAGATGCACCCAAAGCTGTACTTACGTGTTCCCTGGGTGATTCCAAGCCACTCAGCTTAGTACTTCACCCTAACCACTATCATCACTTAACTGTTCTAAAAAGGTTTCCTAGAAAGCTAGTTTCACGACACACAAGAGCACTCTTGTTAAACTAACATTTGTTCTCATGCATTTTACTTATAAAGAAATTATTTAAAAATTTAAGACTGTAAGCTCTTAATATTTTTAATCACATGGGAGGGACTAATTATACAAAGTTATCTTTTCACTAATCTATATCTGAACTACACTAAAAAATGGCTGCATGTTTAATGACAACTTTTTCTCTTTGGGTTTCAGGGGATTCATGATCAGCCTGTCTCCAAGACAGAGACATGGCAGAAGAGCAGAATGGAGCAAAGATGCTCATTCCTTGCAGCCAGTAAGCAGAGCAGGGGAACAATATTTTCTCTCTCATCCTTACTGGTCCCTTTTCTTACTATAAAAATAGAAAAAGAGCCAAGAGAGGAGAAAGGCTGAAAATACATATATTCACACGTTTTGTTCGATTTCCCCTCCCAAGCACTTTATAAGGTATGTGATAAAGCACAGACACCACCATTAAGAGCCTAGAACCAAAGGAAGATATTCAACACTTGCTGGGCACTTATAATAAACCAAGAATTGTTCCAAGCACCATAGACACAAAGATTAACAAGCAAGAGAGTCTGCCCTATTGAAGTTGCCCAGTGTAGAAGGGGCCACATGGAATACGTCAATGATGAGATATGATAAGGGCTAAAATAAACTTTACTCTGAAAGTCCAATGGCAAATTAATATAGCTTCCTTTACGTGACTTACTAACCAATACTCTTAGGTAATAACATTGGCCTTTTCCCCTTGTTACAGAAACTCCAATTTTCAACTGAAAACAATTCATCGTAGTTTTATCAGTCCTGTCTCTGTGTCTAACTGGTCCCCTGAGTTTCACAGCTTCGTTTCTACTTTTAATAAAATTCCCAATATATGGTAACATAGAGTGGAAAGAAAGGTTTAAAAAAAACCTAGGCTTTTTCTCCCAGAGGAAAAAAATTTTAAACTGTAAGGAACATGATAGCACTACATGAATCCAGCCTGGGAACTATGAGGCATATGAGTTGTTTTTCGTTATGTTCCATCATGGTATGGTAATCATAAAAATTTCACAAAGATTAAAAAGTCATCACCTAATTGAAATAATCTGTGTCCTCCCTGCTATTTTTACTCACATTACTGATCATTGCATCTGACTCCTACAATTTCTTCTAAAGTGTATTCTGCTCGAGTTTCTCCCTATTTGAATCTGCCTATTCCACTTCCAAATTAGTTATTCTAAGTGTGATTCATTGTGCCACTTTCTCTAAAACACTGCAATAGCTCTTTAATGTGTAGAGGATAGAGTTCAAACTCTTTAGCTTTACATAAAAATTATTGAAAACTTAGCCCTAAGTTGTCATCTTTACAACCTTAGTTTTTTAAACCCTTATAGCAATCATATTCTTCAATCAACTCCAGTGTTCAGTTTTTTCACAAAATACCTGTTGATTTTTCCACTATTTCCTAGCAAACCTTTTCTTAAGAACTACTCCTCCTCCCCTTCAACAGCAGTTTCAATCACTTTGTCCCTCTCAGGTAAACCTGACTGTCAGTGATTTATGCAGGGTTGACACTCAACCCAAGCTGATCCAATAAGACTTTTCCCTGAAGAATTTAGAATGGGAACTGTAAGCACCCAGGCTGAGTGTCATTTTTCTGCCACATAGAGCAGAAGAAAAACAACTGAACTGCAATAAAAAAGTAAGCATGTAAAGAGCAACTAAGACAAGATATATAAAAAACTATAATTTCAATCCATGTTCTCTCAGCCCTGTTGAATCCTACTCCTGGTATCCAAAAGCCACTGACACAGTTATAATGATAAATTACCCTTTGCATATATATTTGTTCTTAAGTTTTAAAGAGATAGGGTCCTGCTATGTCCAGCCTGGCTTCAAACCCTGAGACTCCTGGGCTAAAGCAATCTTCCTGCTGCATTCTCCTGAGTAGCTGGAGCTACCGGTATGCATTACTGTGCCTGGCTTTGCTTACATTATCTCAAATAAGCTCCGTTGCTTGTATCTCAAAAGAGTAAAATTAATCTAATCAGATTTTCATTTTACACAGTATTACTCTGCCTGCAATATGGAAGAAATGTGAGCTAATAAGAATAGGAACAGAAGCAGTGAGACCATTTGGGAGGCCAGCTGTAGAATCCAGGATCAGAATTTGCTAATGATTGCATGTGAGAGGTGGGAAAGGGTGTCAGGAACTGTGGATGACCTAAAAGCTGGAACTCTGGAGAGAGAATAGGAAAGAAAATACTGAAGAATTGGGGGAATGACAACAAGCCTAGCTGTAATGAGAACACTTAGGAGGAAGCACCGAGCACAATTCCTGGCTATGGCAGGTGCACCCATGGCTGTCAGGTTTCCTCCTACCCCTCTGTTTTTTCTCCCCTTATCCAGCTGCAAGCTCCTTGGGGGAGGATTTAAATGCTGCACCTCCCCACTGTCCTCAAAGTGACTACTGGGCTCCTGAAACACTACAGGCACTCAGTAAGTATTTGTTCATTTTATTTTATGTGATGCAAGACAGTTTTGATTGCTTATCATAATATATCTTGTCAAAGTGAACAACCAGAATAGCGTTGCGTAGAACTGCTTCTTTTAGACAAGGAATTCAAAGACAGCTTTCCTCTCTATTTTGATTTCAGAGTAATCTTGAAAACACTTGAATTCTAATAAAAGATCATTTACTTCTTGATGGAAAAGAAATAAGTAAACTCTAGACCAAAACAGAATAAATAAATAAGCTTTTCATTTATAAATATGGATAAATCTGAAAGCACTCAGTAAACATCAATGTATAATAATCAAAAATAAATTTGAAAGATGAATAAAGATTCTGATTTATAATATAAACATAATCAAAGCAGAGAATTTATATTTTTGCAACAGCTCCTGCTCTTGAATGTCAGTATATATATATATATATATATCTGATATTATAGTAAAGCTTTTTGGAAATTAATTCTTTTCCAGTTCTGTATACAAAAGATTACTTTCATTGTTCATATATCTCTTCATGTATCTATAATATATGTGCATTTAACCACATCATATGCAATCATAAACCTGGTGTGGTGGCCCACCCCACTAATCCCAGCACTCAGGAGGCTGAGGCAGGAGGATTGCTGCAGTTTGAGTCCAGCCTGGGCTACATACTGACTTCAAGACCAGCCTGAACTACAAAGCAAGCCCCTGTCTCAAAAAACAAGCAAAAGGCTGGGACAAAAAAAAAAAAGCATAAAGTGTTGGATTAGAATTGTGAGTGGGGAGAACCAGAGAGGGACCCCTGAGACCTGGCCACAGCCAAGGTGGAACCCAGGAGCCTGCACAAAGAAGCAATTTGCCGGCCCTCTTGCTAAGCGCCTTCCTCTGGTGTGAGCCTAATAGTGTCTCTTGAGCGTACTGACACGTGCGGACTTGGAATCAAACATCCTAACCCCCGCCCCCGTTAGCAAGTGGGGACAGAGGTCTGAGCATCTCTTGACAGGATGACTGTATGCAACATAGCAAATATGGGGGTCTCCTCTATCTTCTCTTTGAAAGCAAGTATTGTTTTCAGTCTTGTTTCATTATGATTAATTGCTTTACTCTATTCAATATTCTCTTTTGATTGATTTTATAATGTTCTGTCTTTGGTTTGATTTTGCTATACCTAATTGAGTAGACAACTATTGTGATGATAATGAGAAATACTATGGTACCTATTCCTGTTATCCCGGTAACCTGCTTTGAAGTTCTGTACCAAATTCACTGTACTGTCTCAATTGGCCTTGTTCTGTCTTGTTCTGTTGTATTTCTACTACCTTCAAATAAAAAAAAACAAGCAAAAAATGCAATTATAAATATGACATAATCACAAAATTTTTTAATTTTTAAAATTTATTTCAATAAGACACACTGACATTAACAACTCTCAAAATAATCTAATAAATTATTTACTTAATCACACCCATCATTTTGTTTTTTTTTTAACCTGGCATTAGGTCTTGCTCTACAGTGCAGACTGGCCTTGAAGTTACTGTATTGCCCAGGCTGGCCTCAAACTGAGGGTCCTCCTGCCTCAGCCTACCAAATGCTGGGATTACGGGTGTGTGCCATCACACTGGATTTTTTTTATTTGTTTGTTTTTTGAGAGGTTTTCCTCCCTCAGTTTGAGCACACTTATCCCATTGTCCTTGCCAGACTCTGAAGCAGTTTTGGAAACCCTCTTACATCAGTGTCTTTAGCTGTGCTATCATGACTGCCTCAAGTTCCTGAATCATTTCAAAACAAGTATCTCTGGTCATTTGGACTTCAAAGAACAGCTAAGAGCTGCATGGTACCAAATCTGGTAAATAAGATGGTAATGCACAGTATGCAATTGTAGCAATAATAATTAAATTAAATATTTAAAATGCATTTTATTATTTTTTATTTCAAAATGACAAGAGAATAAAAATGATGATATACATTTCAAAACAAAATAATGGGAGATTAGCAATGGTCAATATATTGTGTATTGTTATCTTCAAAGTACTTGGTCAGATTACAAGATATAGGCATGAAAAAATGATCAAACACTGGAAGCACAAACTGTTCCTTTTGATGACCTAACAGGGATTAGCAGTATAATTATCTATCATATATACACATTCTTTTTCTCACTTTCTTGTCTCCTTCCTTCCATCACAGTTGCTCTTTCATTTTGAACAATTTCTTCCCCTTTCACTTTCACAGTATCTATTCAACATTTTGGATTTTATTGACTCTTTCAGTTTTTCACACTAGGGGGATAATACAATGTTTACACAAGCAGGTCTGACTTATTTCACTTATGAGTATGGTCTCAAGTTGCATCCATTTACTTATAAAAGCCTTGAGTTTATCCTTGTTTTTTGCTAAATGGTACTCTATTGCATAAAAATACCACATCTTTTTTGTCCAGTCTGTGGTTGACAGGTATTTGGGTTGTTCCCAAGATTTAGCTATTACAAGTTGTGCTGCTATAAACATGGGTGCACATACATTGCTGTGGTATGATGTTTTCAATCGTTCTGGGAAAATATCCAAAAGGGGAACAGCTGATCAAATGGGACCTCCAAACCTAGTTTTTTGAGGAATCTCCACACTGATTTCCACAGTGGTTGTACCAGTCTACACTCTTACCAACAGTGAGGAAGCATTTATTTTTTTCTCCACAACCCCATCGGCATTTGTTTTGATTGATTTCTTGACGATAGTCATTCTTTCTGGAGTGAGCTGAAATCTCAGTGTTGTTTTAATTTACATGTCTTGAATGACCAGTGATGTTGAACATTTTAAAAAATCTATTTATTTGCCATTTGTATTTCTTCATCTGAGAAATGTGTATTCTTTTCAGATGCCCATTTTTGGATTGGGACTTTGAATTTGTAAGGGCCTGATTTTTTTCAATTCTTTCTATGTTCTAGATAACAATCCATTGTCTGAGGGATAGTTGTCTAAAATTTTCCCCATTCTATGGGTTGTGTTTTCACTCTGTTGGAGATTTCTTTTGATATGCAAAAACTTTTTAATAAGACAAGATCCTAGTTGTTGATTTTTTGTACTGGGGATTGAACTCATGACCTTGCA
Organism: Dolichotis patagonum; assembly: GCA_004027295.1. Taxonomy (NCBI): domain Eukaryota; kingdom Metazoa; phylum Chordata; class Mammalia; order Rodentia; family Caviidae; genus Dolichotis; species Dolichotis patagonum. The sequence goes on along the minus strand of PVJX010011671.1, from coordinate 34,320 downwards.
CTTGCCAGGCAGTTGTTGATTCTTTCAAGTAATTCCTGTGCAGTTTGGGTTTTGTTCATGAACTATCTGCCTACCCCTATGTCTTCAAGATTTTTACCTACTTTGTCTTTCAGTATACTTAGTGTATTTAATTTGATACTTAAATCATTGATCCATTTGACTTTAGTTTAGTGCATGGTATAATTTAAGTCTTCAGCATATGGAAAGCCAGTTTTTCCAGCACCATTTATTAAAGAGGCTATTTGTATTCCAGTGAACATGTTTGGCCCCTTTGTCAAAGATAAGGTGGCTGAATGTTTTATTCTGCATCTTTTATTCTGTTCCATTGACCCTCAGGTCTGTTTCTTTGCCAGTACCATGTTGATTTTATTACAGTAGCTTTGTAGCATAATTTCCTCATTCTCCAGAGGTTTGAAGTTTATGAGAAGGAAACTTGTGAAATGCCCACCAACTACAGTGCCACAAATTCTGTCTGTAGGGGGATTCTTTGTAACTAAAGGAAACATCACTAGGAGATGTCTGTGGAAATGCAAGCAGTCCACTAAAAGCAGAAAGGATTGATCTGCTGATACCTATAAACATATTGTCCTGATTGATTGACTTTAATATTTCATTGTCACCTAATAAAGAACCATGATTTGGTCCCTTGACCACTACCTACCTTCTCAACTTCATTTCTTACCATTCTTTTCCTCCAGTAGACAGTCCTCTCTACTTCCACAGCTGGTACTTTCTCAGTATCTCAGATTTCAGGTAAATGGATTCTCACAGCAGAGCCTCTTCTCATCACTGTACCAAAAGTAAGGGATTGCACCACTTCAGAACACCAATAACAATCCATCCTTCTTTTATCTATATACTCTTACTTGTTTGCTAGATAGCTAGCTCTTCAGCACAATATAAATTCTTGGGAGCAAATACCTTGAGTACAATATTTGCCATTGTAATCCAAGTTTCCATACAATATCTAGCATGCTGTAAAGCCTCTATAAATAGCTGATAAGTGAATAAATGATATAACATTTCCAGAGTGGTCTTGATTACCTGTATCAAAAGATCAAGGGTGAACCAGGCATGGTGGTAGGCTCCTGTAATCTCAGCTGAGGCTGAGGCTGAGGTAGGAGAATTGTTGCAAGTTCAACATGAGTCTGAGCTACAAAGTGAGCTAAAGACCAACCTAAATGGCATAGTAAGGCAAAAAAAAAAAAAATTAAGGGAAGAGTGGAGGGAGGAGAAAGGGAGAGATGGAGGGGAAAGAGTGAAACAAGAATTAAGTTGTGTTACATACATGTATTAGCTTACCACAAGGAATGTAAACATTATCTACTACATACATGTACTAATAAACTAAAATAATAAAAGTATATAAATAAATTATCTTAAAATACAGAGTAATCAATAAATCTTCTGTAAATTTACCTTAAAGTGATCATTAAAATGTACAGATTTATGCCTGGAATGTTCATCTTGGAGCTGTTTATAAAAGGGAAAACTAAAAATGACCTGAATGTCCAGAAATAAGTATTCAATACATGACATTTTAAGAGTACTTGCTGTCATGATAAAATATCCATCTTATAATGGTAAATATAAAAGTAAGACAAAAGCCCGTATACCATATGACCACAATTTTTCAAAAAGAAAATGGCATATGCACACAAAAAATAATTATTGTATGCATTGGTCTACTAAAATATGAAGATGTTTATCTATAATACTGATGAAAACTACAGCTGTGTGGTTTTCATTACAACTGATATTCTATGTTTTTAAAACATTATCTACAATGAACATGTATTACTTTTACACATGGATAAAATAAATACGTATTTCAGGTTTGGAATATGACTTAGAGGTAGAACACTTGCGTAGTATATGCAAGGCTCTGGGTTCAATTTCCAACAAAAAAAAGCGAAAGGGAAGAAGAATAATAAGGTAGAAGAGAAAGAAGAGGAAGAAGACAAGTAGGAAAAGGAAGAAGGAGAAAAGAAGAAGAGGGGGAAGAGGAGGAGAAAGAAGAGAAGAAAGTGGAAGAGGAAGAAGAGGAGAAGCAGTATGAGGGATGGAAGGAGGAAACTAAAAAAGAAATGCATTTTTAAATGTAAATAAATAGCTGGTATGTTGCTAATTACTGAGGGATTCAACACTTCTGAGTGGATGAATAACACTTCCATTCTCCAGGGGTTTGCAGTTCATGATAAGGAAACTATTTCCAAACTCAGAGAGGAGCTTGCAGTAAAAAACACCCTCAAGCCAGGAAAAGAATGGATGAAGGCATAGAAGTGACAGGACTGGGTGAGACAGAGCAGGGCACCGCAAAACAAAGGAAAGAAAATGAGCAGATAACTGAGAGGATCCCTATGTTAAACTTCAATTGACTTATCAACAAATACTCTGCACCCCTGGGCCAGGTATTTTGATAGGTTATAGTGTTCCAAAGATGAATAAAACGTAGTTGCACACTGCACTGAAATTATAGTGGAATACAAAGGTAGAAAAAGCAATTGAATTGGGTTTAATTATATGACTATGTGCAAAATGTCCTGAGAGTGCAGACAGGGAGCACCTAAGTCATGACAAAATGCAAACAGTCAAAAAATTACTTCCAAGAGAACAGAAGTTTACATTAAAACCAAAGGACAAAAATTCAGAATTTTAAACAGGTAAGAAAATACAAGCAAAGAGGAAAAACATAAGATCACATGGCTGTCAGGATGCTTTAAGCTGCATGTTGCTATGTATGTGGTCTCAGGACCCAAGGCATCTTTTGGAAGATAAATGTCACTTTCTCTGGCTGCCATATAAAAGGGAATTGGAAGCTGGGTGTGGTGGCATGTGCTTACAGTTTCAACAACTTGGAAGGCTGAGACAAGAAGGTCAGTTCAACACAAGAGTTCAAGAACAGCCTGGACAACATAGTAAGAAGCTCTCAAAAAGATAAAAAAACTTCTCTGAATATGCTTTTGTTGCACAAATCCAGGTGTAATTAACATTTATCAATAACTCAGTATGTCTCTGATATTTTTACCTGTTATTTCCTTTATACTCTTAAGAGTTGCAAAAAATAAGCAAACAAATAAGCTCTGTCTTGGCCACTGTAAGTACATTATGACACAGGACAGCAAGCATCTGAATCAGCCAGACACAGCAAAAAATTGGAAAGGCAGAGAAAACACTTTTATCTTTCTAAAAGGAAGAAGAGGAATCAAACTGGTTTAATAATCTGGGTACATGGCCTGATCAATTGTTTCCTTTTTTTAGGTCTCAGTCTCCCCTCTTTTGGAGGGATATTTACATTTCATTTGGAGGGAAGATGTGGTGCACAGTAATGACTTAAATTCTCACTCTGCCTCATACAGCGCTCCAAAGCTACTCTCACATTGACACCTACAAATAAAGAACCGGAGAATCTAGTATCACCGCCTCTTCTCCAAAATCATAAGCTCTCATGTGGACCATAAAAACATAGAATGATGGCCATAAACTCTAGCTGAATTAATGTTTAGTAAATAAAAAAGTAATGAAATATTACTCGAGGCTTCTTTAAAAAAAACTTCTAAGCCTTAATCTAAAGTTTAAATCCTGAATGTGCTTTCTAAATCTTATTTTGAATAATTCAGAGTCTTCGGGAACAACCTATAATGCCAACATGCTAGTGTAATAGCTAAAAAAGCTTTCTCATAAGTAACATATTAAAATCAATTAAGCTAGCTTCCAGAAAGGATAATCTACTGTATTTTTAACTTCTCCATACTAAATATACTTCATGACTCAAGCACACTTATTAATTAAATTTATGTCTAGCACAATTGCCTCTGTTCTCACAATATTCAAACTCTTTAGAGTATGTCTATATAGGTATCACAAAGAATATGTATATTTTCTCTCTCCTGTGGTCGAGACTTCCAGGTATAGAATATTAGATTATAAGCACAAAACTGAGTAAGGAGAATGTTCAGCTGCCCAATTTGTCAGTTACAGACATTTTTTCTGGTTGTCAATGCATAGTAAATATATTAAAGTGGAAATTCTTTAAAAAGGAAATTAACTTTTTAAAAAAAGTTTATAAATAGGTAAATCTTCAACATCAAAGAAAGGTAAATTAGAATAATAATAACATTTTAGTAGTAAAAAATGGTCATTGACAAGTGTTATTTCAGTCAATCCACCTATTATTGTATCAGCACCTCACTTTGCCTTTTTTTTTTTTTTTTAGGATTTCAAGACAAGATGATAGGAATTTAACAATAGTTGTTATGTTGCATAGTGTTATCTTCAGAAGAGTTGCTCAGATTACCAGATACAGGCATGCACAACAGATCAAACAAGATGAGCACTAACCATTCCTTTCTTTGAACTAAGAGAATTAGTAATACAATTACCTTAGCAATCTCATGTGTGTGTAACTATGTGTGTGCGTGTACATGTGTGTGTGCGTGTGTGTGTGTGTGTGTATTTACTTCAGTTTTTCTTTGAGGAATTTCCCTCTCCCTTCCCAATGATCTTGGTGAACTTAGTAATCACTACTGTCCTGTCTTCCTCCCACCTTGGATATGCACATGACACAGGCTTCGTGCGCCATTGTCTCTCTCCAGGGTAAATATATGTATATGAACAAAAATAGAAAGTTCTCTCTTACCTCTGACATTGGACCACCATAATCTTAGTGCTCACTACTGAGACAAAATACCTCACTTCACTACCTAAAGGAAGATAGCTTTATTTTAGGTTATGGTTATTGTAGAATTCAGTCCATAGTTGGCCAGTTCCAAGACAGAAATGGCATAGTAGAAAGATCTGCTGTGGGAACGCTGCTTATGTCAGGACAGCCAGAAAGAGAAGGAGATAGGGAGGGATGTATTCCCTTTCTGGTCACACTCCCAATGACCTACCTTTTCCTACAAGATCCTTCCTAACAGTAAGTCAGCTATAAGACTTCCAGAATCAAATCATCTTCTAAACACAAAAGGCTTTAGCAGCCATCTTAGATCTAACCCAAAACATTCACCACTGACACCTAAATGACTCATGTTTGTCTCTTTATGCAAAATGCATTTAGCTCATCTCTAACAGTCTCCAAACTCTTAACACTTCTGGTATTACTGAAAAATCCAAGCCCAACGTCTCCTTGAAGAGTCAAAGCATGATGGCACATGCCTATAATCCCAACACTGGAAAGGCTGAGGTAGGAGGATTACTGTGAGTTTGAGGCAAACTGGGGTCTCCCATTCACTGTTGTCTTCATTCTCACAGCTTCACATATTGCCCTCTCAGGGGCACACTGCCTGGCGTCCCAGACCTTTTTCTGAAATCTGGATGGAAGTCTCCATGACCCCATAACTCTTGCATTCTTCATGACCATAAAACCAGCACAATGTGAATGATGCCAACCTCTGCTGCCACCTTGAACAGTAGCTTGGCCCCCTTGGACCATGGCTGCATCTAGATTTGTCTATCACAACTTTTTACTTCCATGTTTCTGTTCATTCTGGTTACTGTACTTGGGATGCTTTTCCTATGATTTCCACATTTCTAGATCCTCAATATCTTTAGGCCTTGCTCAAATGCTGTATCTTTCATAAAGATTTATTTGATTTTCACCATCCTCATGCCCCTGACCGCTGAATACACCCCACAAAAGCATCAAACCAGAAGTAATTTCTCCTTAACAATGCATGTGGTCCCCTGGATCTGATTCTCTAATGACATGTTTCACACTTTCATTGTTTTATAGATTTTAATGAATATTGTTAACCTATAAACCTATTCTTTCTTGAAGAAAATATTCATATCCAACTCTGTCTTGAATCTCCTGAGTACTGTGTATTCAATATATTTTCAACATTTATTTGTTGAATTAATATATATTTTCCTTATAACTAAATGAGTCAGTATTTTTGTGAACAGTAGCTCAAAGATACTTTCTACTTAAATGATGGAATTTAAATAATTATCTCTTGAATAGAGTCACATATTGGCTAGTTCAAGATAAACAGACCTCCAGCTAGTTAGAATTTTAGTCACTTTTTAGCAAACCTATATATTTATAATTTTAAGTGTTAATGGACAAGTGCACTTAATGCCACATATAAAGATATTATTGTTTATTATGTTAGTATTTTTTCTTTATTACAAATTTTCCCACTTAGATATCTGGAGCATTTAATCCTTTCATCATTCATACTTATTAAATAGGTTCATTTTCTATAGTTACTCTTTGGGCACAAACATAGGTGAAAAATATAATTTTTTAAAAAACTGATTTAGCTAAACAACCACAGAACATGTTTCTCCTCACTTTTTAGAAAAGTGAGATCATCTCCTTTTAGAATCCTTTTAGAAAAGTGATATCATCTTCTTTTACATTAATTCTAAGGATTCCCATACAATCAACAACTCTCCAAAAACCAATAGGCGCTACAAATTCCTTCCTTGAATCCATATTTCACTACACTTAGTACATTTCACTCTGATATTTAATGTCATATTTATCAAAATTTTCAAAGCTTTTGTTGTTTCTCCCTCTAGTGGTCAATAACATTCATTAAGATGGAAAAATTATATAAGAGTGTTCTCAGATATGGATGACATGTAGGGATGATCGTTCAATTTCATTGTAAATAATTGTGAAGCACACCCAAATGGATGTCTAATAATCTGAGAAGTGATTTATTTAGTATACAATTTTTTAGCCATCATCCTCTATATTCTCAGAATACTTATGTTTTATACTTTAATAATTACTTAAATGTTATCTGTATAATTAATTTTCTATTTTAAAAAATATCAAACTACCTGATATATTTGAGTAATGAGTGCATCTCTAAATAATCTTAATTGGATAATTCCCTCTTTACTTCCACTTAATTTGCATTGGCTCTTTGCTCTTGTATAATAGTCCCCTTTAACTTCTAATTTTCTTGCTTATAAAATGGTTTGAAAATTTATTCAATTAGTAATAAGGTTTTCTATTCCATAATAATTTTGAAAAATAATGAAATGGTTAAATATGAGTGAGATGCAAGTTGTATTTGTATATAAGAAATTTTTATTGCAAAGGTGAAACTACACTCCAGTATTTCTGAAGAGAAAATGTTTTAATCTTTATTTAAAGTGATAAATATTAAATCATTTTAAAAAGAACACTGTCACCAGGCATGGTCTCACATGCCTGTAATCCCAGCACCTGAGAGGCTGAGGTAGGAGGATCTTCATGAGTTCAAGGCCAGCCATGGCTACATAACAAATAAAAGTCAGCCTGAATTACATAGCAAGACCTTGTCTCAAAATACAAAAAGATAAAATAAAATAAAAGGAACACTGTCAAACATCATTAAATAAATATTGGTATATTTTGCCAAGACCCACAAAATAGCATTTTTAAGAACTAAAAAGATAATTTTATTAAAGAGAGAGTAATCATGTATTTTGTCATTCAATTCCAGACAGTTTTGAGAATGAATAGAACACTATTAATAATGTGAGAAAGTGTGACTGTCTTAGGCAATTTGGAACACTCTAATAATTCTAATTTATTAAAAAATATAAACTCATTTAATTTATTAAAAAGATAAAGCAAATTGTAATAATTCTTTTACTAAGAAGACTATAGTTAAGTTGCATAATCAGTCTTATTTGCTGGAGGATAAAATCATTTCTTCAAGGACCACTGAAGGATCACGAACCTGAGTCTATTAGTGTTTTTTATAGAGTGAACAAATTGTTTTAATTTCCTTAGGACTTTCCCAGTTTTCAGATTGCAAGTCCTACATTCCAAGAACCCATCAGCCCCAGGCAAACCAAGAAACCTAATCATTCTATTCCTATACAGCTACTTTTTAGCAAGATGGTATTGTCACCTTATCTTTGAGATAATGAATAAAGGTCACTTAAGGCAAACCTCAGTCTCTTACCAGACTTTCCTGACTGGCTCTGATTTAGGGCTGTCTCCAGCTGATCCTGGAAGTCATCATACCAAGGACACCTTCAACCCTAATGCCATAGTACATTCTGCTCCCAACACTGCTTTTCTGCTCCTTATCCATCCTCCTACTGAAGGGACCACCAAAGCTCCTCACAGCCATGCTGCCCAGGCTGTTGTGCTGCCATGAAAAAGCTGCCTTTTTTAACCATCTATGTCAGATTTCTACAGACTTCATTTTTAGGGCAAGAATTCCTTCTTCACTAAGACGTAGCATACAGGAAGGACATGAAAAGAGTACTGTAGATTCATTCTCAGAAAGAAGGTAATGACATTAGGCAATATTAAGGTGCATTACAATAGTCATATGCCAAGGTGACTGTGGAAAACTGTTACTCTAAGAAATATTCTGCAAAATTAACTACAAATGCTATTGAACTGTAATTTAGAGAATTTTAAATTTCTAAGAGTTGTAACAAAACATTTTTTTAAGGGGGCAAAATTTTTTCCATGAAAAGTAAACTGTAACGACTGGGTGATAAGTAACTTTGTCCATTACGGGAAGTGACCTAGAGGACCACAGCTCTGAGTACTGCAGAAGCTGAGTCCTTCTCCAGATCACAGCCTACTCATCAACTGCTTGATGTTTGCCAGGCATCTCAAATTCAACAACAAGAAAACTGAAACTATCACTTTCCCCTACACACCACTTTTTTCTCTTTTCCATTGTTCCTTTTTTTTTTTTTTTTTAGGGGTAAAAGTGAACTTTAGCTGACAATTGATAAAGGTTTCAGCTGATAGACAGCTGGCAGAAAGGCATGGCAGAGGAGAAACAGTCCATGGCAAAGTAGGCAGAGAGCCTCTTTTCCATTATTCTTAAGCTGTACAACCAGCTAAGGAGTCACTCTATCAAGGAGATCTATCCCGTTTTTAAAATTTTTTAAATTTTTATTTTGAAGCAAGCTACCAAGGCTGACCTCAAGTTATGATCCTCCCACGTCAGAGGTAGAAAACAAAAATAGAGAACTAATCTAACTGTTTCCTTTCCGTATCGCCCATATTTCACTTATCCTCCATCAAAATACTTCTTGAGTGCTCATACATACTTTAACAGCACGTATACTAAACTGCTTCTTAAACCAGTTGTCTTTGCTCTCTCCTTAAAGTCCACACCTTGAGAAGGTTGCTGTCATCTCTCACAGTAGTCTCAATGGGATCCCCTCAGTGTCCCCTTTCCTAATCTTTCTCTGTACTACAACATGTACATGACATTATAGGCTACACTGTGTCCCCATAAAGCTCACATAATGAGGTCTTAACTCTCAATGTCTCTGAATGTGATTCTATAAGGATAGGGTCTTTGGTTTTTGGTTTTCTTTTTTTCCCCAAGTGATGGAGATTATACTCAGGGGCTTATGTATGCTAAGGAGTCACTCTATCAAGGAGATCTATCCCGTTTTTAAAATTTTTTAAATTTTTATTTTGAAGCAAGCTATCGAGGCTGACCTCAAGTTATGATCCTCCCACTTCAGACTCTTGAGTAGCTAGAATTACAGGTGTGTACCACTACAACTGTGGGGAGATGAAGCCTTTCAAGAGGTGACTAAATTAAAATGAGGCCATTAGGATGGGCTTTAATACAATCTTATTGGTGTCCCTGTAACAAACAAGAATTGTACACCTAGTCACCAAGGGCTCACATGCACAGATAAAAGTATGGGTAAGCAGACGTGGCCAATAGGAGGGCAGAGTATAAGAGATAGAAGACAGGGATGATTTCAGTTACCAATTAATAAGGGATATTTTAAAAATAATAAGAGACCATGAAAAATGAATCTGACAGCTGCTTGATGATGAAAATACTACTTTAAAATTAATTAGAGTGAAAAATCAGAAAACAGCTCAAAGGGCATAAAAAACCTATTTATAGAAATAATAACAAAAAATATTTCCAGATTGAAAAAAATAATTTAACATACAGATAAGTATGACATAAACCACTGAGCTATATCCCAGCCCTCTCTTGTTACAGTGACCTGCTTTCCTCAGGACAATTCTTTATGTGTAAAATATGGAAGTCTACTCCCTCCTTTAAGTCCTCATACCTATAATGGAAATTTCTCATTTCCATCAGGAAGGTGGAAAAAGAAAAGGGATGTATAACTAAGAAGACAAAGTGTTCTGAATCCCAATCTTACATGAATTTCTAATAACTATAATTTGAAATAAGGTAAGGAAGAGAGGACATTGTGATACTGCCTAAAAGAAAAAATAAAGTGAGCCATAAAAATGCATGGTACTGCCAAAAAAAAAAAAAAAAAAAAAGAACCAGATCTGAAGATCAGGGGAAAAGATTAGAAGATGCAGATACAACTACAAAGCTGCCTTTTCTTTGGCAAAAGATCCAAACACCTTCACTGGAAGAAAGATAGCCTCTTTAATAAATGGCGCTGGAAAAATTGGCTTTCCACATGCTGAAGACTAAAACTAGACACATGTCTATCGCCATGTACTAAACTAAAGTCAAAATGGATCAAAGATCTAAATATTAAAACAGAAACACTAAATTAACTGGCAGACACAGTAGGTAGAAATCTCAAAGACGTAAGGGTAGGCAAGGTGTTCATGAACAAAACCCAGACTGCACAGGATGTATTTCAGAGAATCAGCAACTGGGATCTTGTTTTTAAAAAAGTTTTGGCACATCAAAACAAATCACCAACAGAGTGAAAAGAAAATCCACTGAATGGGAAAAAATTTTAGGCAACTGTCCTTCAGACAAAGAACTTCTATCAGAAACATAAAGAATTAAAAAAATCAGACCCATATAAATTCAAAGACCTAATGCAAAAAATGAGCATCTAAGATGAATATATACTTGTCAGATGAAGAAATACAGTTAGCAAATAAATACAAGAAAAAATGTACAACATCATTGGTCATTTGAGAAATGCAAATTAAAACAACACTGAGATTCCATCTCACTCCAGAAAGAATGGCTATCATCAAGAAATCAATCAATAACAAATGCTGGTAGGCCTGTGGGGGAAAAGGAACACTTTTCTACCATTGATGGGAGTGTAGACTGGTACAGCCACTGTGGAAATTGGTGTTAGAGATTCCTCAAAAAGCTAGAGTGGGAGGTTTCATTCCATCCAGCTATTACCCTTACTCGTAAGTGAAATAAATCAAGCTTGCATGTGTAAATATGGTATTGTCTCCCTAGTATAAAAAACTAAAAGAGTAAGTAAGATTCAAAATGTACAATTGATATTGTGAAAGTGAAAGGGAAAAAAAGAAAGAACAACTGGGATGGGGAAAGGAGAAAAAGAAAGAAGGAAACTGTATATATATATATATATATATATATATATATATATATATACACACACACACACACACACACACACACACACACATATACAAGGTAGGTAACTATACTACTAATCTCTGTTAGTTCACCATAAAAAACAATTTGTGCTTTCATTGCTCAACTGTTTGGTCATTTTTTTCATGCCTACATCTTGTAATCTGAATGACTACTTTGAAGATAACAATATGCTCTATATTAACCAGTATTAATTCCTATTATTTTGCTTTGAAATTCTGTAATTTTTGTTTGTTTGTTTGTTTGTTTAAAGACATCTTAATGCTAATTCTGATGTCAAAATCTTAAAGAAGAGTTCCCATCTGGCTAACAAACAAAAAGAAATATTTATTTTCAGGAAGCCACCCTTGTTTGATCACTTTTATCATGCCTGTGTCTTGTAATCTGAACAACTACTTTGAAGATAACAATATGTTATTTTATTTTAAGGACACACATAAAAATTTTCTTGTTGAAAAAATTGTCATCCTAGTTATCCAGTTGTCTTAGTAGAAAATACACCACTTTTAAAAATTCTATCTCCTGCTTGATTTGGCAATGTCAAAGTAAATATGTGTACAAGGAACTTCTCTTTAGAAATTTTGAAACTGTATTAATACTGCATGCTCCTTTTAGTTTTAACATTCAATACTGAAATGGAAAATATTTGCCTTCTCTAAGAAGTTGCTTTTTATAGCACAATGCAAAATAAGAATACATTTCTCAAACAAATCATCCCTTAAACCTGCACTGTATACTACGGGAGACACTGAGCCCTTGAAGTATAGCTAGTTAAAATTAATCTGTGCTATAGGGTAAAATACACATGAGATTTTAAAGATTTAGCACATAAAATATCAAAGACTTCATCAATAATTTTTATATTAACTATATATTTGAATGATAATATTTGGTTATATTGAGTTAAATAAAATATACTACTAAAGTTAATTCTACCCATCTCTTTTTGCTTTTCAATGTAGTTCCTAAAAACTTTTTAGTGAAGCCCATGTAATATTCCTATTAGACAATACTGTCTTGTTGGGAACCACAAATTTACAGTGACTAGTTTTGCGCATTTCCCTGTGGGATGAAAGGAAGGATTGGGATTGTTGATACCAGCCATCTGAGATTTCCCATTGACTCTTCCAAGCATAAGATCATCTACACCTTCTTAAATTACCTGAGGATTATATTCAAAGACAAGCTACTTTAAGCAAAAGATCGTCTATGTCTTATTAAATCAGCACAGGATTATACTTGGGCCAAGATGCTTCAAATATAAGATTATCTACATCCTCTGGAGTCAGAGTCTTTAGATAAATTATAATCCTTTGCCAGCCCCACCTATCACTATATAGACCAAATAAATGGTGGCTGTTTTAGGAGTGGAGGTAGTCAAATTCAGAGACATTGACTTCCCAGCCATTGTTAAAATGTGATACTTGTCTCTTTTTTATTTTTCTCATGACATTCTTGAGACTAACAATCAAGACTCTTGGCTGGGTTTTTGATATTCACAATCAGGACTCTTGGCCATGTTCCCAATACTGCCTTAGATTTTCACCTCTAAGTAGTAATCTGGATCAGAGTATAAGATTTTATTTCTGTATTGGATATCTTACAATTTAGTTTAAAGAGGATCAAAAATGAAAGACTTTAACTGCTATGATTAATAAAATGGAGAGTGAAATCAATCTGTACAAAAATAGCATACTTGCTCCTTTTAAAATTCTTTTCACTTTTCTCCATCTTCATCATCACTATCCAATACTACCTCTGAGTCTTGCATGGACTAATATAGCCTTTTAACAAATGTATCAGATCTTCTTCAACATACACCCATGAAAATCCATGGCAAAAGAAACCAAAGAACTTCATAAACACATGGAAATTAAATAGCACCCTCCTGAATAATCAATGGGTCATAGATGAAACTACAGAAGAAATTGAGACAGTTTTTCAAGTTGAATGATAACAACAATAGAAGACACCACAACTTGTGGGACACAATGAGGAAAATTTATAACAGTAAATATCCATGTCTTATTATTTTTTACTCTGGTCGCTGAGACAAAACACCTGATGCCCAAAGTTGGGAAAGGAAAGGTTTATTTCTTATAGTTTTTGTAGGTTTCAGTCCATACTCAGTTGGCTCCAGGGCAGGGTGGCATGGTGGGGCGCAGTTCATGGCGACTGCAAACAGCAAAGCAGAAACCGGCAAGAGAGAGAGACACACCTTCTTCCTGCCATTACATTGTATGCTGGCTCCACCCCTAGGCGGGTGTAGCACTGACACCATCAATCCAAGTGCTGGACAATGAACCAATCACAAATGCACAATGCAAACACATGAGGCCTGAGGGTCACCGACATAAATCATGACAATCTATATCAGGAAAACAGAGCAAGAGCATATAAACAACTTAATGATGAACCTCAAACTTTTAGAAAAAGAAGAGCAGGCTAAGCCAAAAGCTCATATGAGGAAGGAAATTATAAAGATCAGAGCAGAAATTAATGCATTAGAGCCTGAAAAACAATACAAAGAATCCATGAACTGAAGAATCGATTCTTTGAAAGATTAAATAAAATCAACAAACCCTTATCCAACCTTATCAACATACACCCATGAGTCTTTGTCCTTATCATTTCAATGTTTGTTGGCCAGATTTTCTTCTGCTGGAACCTACTACACTCCTCTAATTTTTCTTCAGCTATAGAAGCCCACTCTGCCCATGTGTGTGGCAAAGAACCAATTAACACCCTTCAAGCAATGACTGATACTATATAAATACACAGCTCTTGACATCTCAGGTGGAGTAACCAAAGGTATGTGTTATAGCCAAGAATTTTTCAGTGGGATTAAATACTATCTATAGCTGTAACTTGTTTAATAATTTGCCCTGTGTTGCTTTGTCTTTTCCTCTCACTTTCCCATCCTTTCTAGGTATCCTGGTATCATTTAGCATATAAGCCATTTTACCTTGAATTCTTTTTTTTTTTAATTTTTTTTTGTTTTAAGGAGAAACAAAACAAAACAATAAAATGAAACAATACAATAAGAGCAACCTAGGATTTCAAAAACAAGACAGTAGGAAATGAACAGTAGTTACTATACTGCATGTTGCTATTCTCCAAATAGTTGCTCAGACTACTAGATAGAGGCATGCAAAGTTAATCAAACAATATAAGCCCCGAGTTGTTCCTTTACTTCGGTTGCTATCATTTTAGAAATTTCAGATATGTGGTTTCTTTCTTTGTTTTTTTTTTTTAGATGTTTGGTTTCTAATTTCTTCTATGTCTATGTCTCCTAGACTTGTTTTGGGTAAAATATAGGCATGCAAAATTAATCAAACAACGTAAGTACTAAGTTGTTTCTTTACTTCAGTTGCTATCATTTCAGAAATTTCAGAAGTGTAACTTCCAATTTATTTTGTATCTATGTCTCCTGGACTTGTTTTGGGTAGGGCTCCCCATGGGATGTGACTTCTTCTCCTTGGGTCCTGGCATCAGGTTTACCACAGGGTCATGGCCCCTGCTCCAGGCCTGCAGCAGATGGCTCTCTGTGAGGGAACAGTGGCTTCCTTTCCAAGTTTGGCTACTGGTTGATAGGCGGGGTGTGGCTTCTCCTTGGGCCTGCAGTGGCAGGTCTGTTTTTTCTTACTTTTGCTGAATCCCTAGATTATATCTCTCCATGACTCACTTTAGATCCTTCTTGGGTGCAGGGGACCCACTGCCCTCCTTTTTTACTTCCTCATGTTGCTATATTCCAGAGTCTGAACACCAACTCCTGGAGAGACTTTTTCTTTGCTGTTCACCACTGCTATATTTCCAGAAGTTCTAGTGTCTATTTCATTCAGCTATTGTGTCTAATATGATCTGCCTGTCATCTCCACCAGGCAAACAGCAGCTAGGGCCTCTTCCTCTCTGTTCCCCAATTTTGTCCCACTTCTTCCCCAATGTAGCCTGGTTTCTTTATCCAGTTCCGAATCCCCTTAACTACCTTGCTCCCAACACACACACCCTCTTGACTCCAGCCACTGCCCTTCAAATCCTAATACAGCCAGATCCCTCCCCCTGAACCTCTTAGCAGGTCCAACACTCCCCATGCCCTAGCACAGACTGGCACAGTGTCTTGGCACCCTCAGGACCAGGCCCTTCCCCACCTGCCCTTGAACTCTTGTCACAGGGTCTGCTTTTGAGGGCACCCAAATCAAGTTATTTACTCTTCCCATTTTCACTCTCATGCCTCACAAGCCCAGACATTCTCTGACACAAAAAGGATATTTTTAATAAACTATCACTATGGCTACTTCAATTCTTGCTTAAAACCTTTCAGTGATTGTAACCGCTCTTAGGATAAAGACCAACCAAAATTTTAGTCTTAAGTTTTGTTTTGCTTTGTCTTGCTTTGTTTTGTTTTGTTCCAAACCCAAAACCTTGAAAATGCCAGCAAGCACTATATCACTAAACTACATTCCCAGCCTGTTTTAAACCTTTTATTCTGAGAGAAGGTCTTGATAAATTGTCCAGAGCTAAAACCAGGAATGGTAGCACATGCCTATAATCCTAGCAGTCAGGAGGCTAAGGCAGGATTGCTGTGGGCTCAAGGTCAGCCTGGGCTATATAGTAAATTCCAGACCAGCCTGAACTATACAGTGAGAAAGAAAAAAAAAATTTTCCAAACTGACCTTGAACTTGTGATCTTCCCACCTCAGTCTTCCAAATAGCTGGGATTACTAGATGGTACCACCATCCTTGTCCCCAGCACTGAAGTTTCTTGATGTCAGTCCCAGTGGTTGCTTAGTTACCTTACTTCTATTCTATTGCAACATTACAGAGGCCCTGCCATCACTCAGAACTTTTGCAACTCAAAAATGTTAAATTCCATTATCTCATACTTCTTTGTATTATACAAACACTACTACTCTGCCTGCCAGTTCCTCAGTCTCTCTCTTCCGCCCATCTGGCCAACTCACCAAGGCTTTACACATTCCCTACTCCACCTAACCCTCAGCAATATCACTTCCACTATTCTCTTATCAGTGCTGTCTACTCAGCTGGCTTCATCTCCTTTAATATTACCTTTAATATCTCCTTTAATAATAAACCATCAGCCCAGAAAATTTTAGCAATCTGCTTCTGCTACTACACTCAGGCTGGAAGCAAATACAATACACTTAAGTGCTCAAAATTTAAAACCTGCATAATGAGGTATATTCCTCCCCTTCCCTGGAGGGTAGACCCATCAGTAAGTGGTCTCTAACCTCCAATCCTTAACACACCCTGTAATTTTTACATGCTTCATTACTTTCATAGGAAATCTGAATCTTCATCATTTTCCAACATCCTGTGTTTGTTCACTCTCAGAAGATCAACTTGGATCTGAAGTTGCAGAGAAATAAACCTAACCAAAACTTCAACGTTCGGACTCTATACAAGGTCTCTCTTCTGCACCTGTGCTTCAAAGCCCAACCCTGTCTCCCCAGAGGCTGACTAGAGGCCTTTCATAATGAAGATCCAGGCCAACTTCCTCCGCCTCCCTATCTCTGCTTTTAGGTACATCCTGCCTACTGTGCTACGAATGCTATTCAGACACGAATAGGATCTAAGGCTCAGCATTGTAGATCATATCCAATAAGGCTTCCAGTCCAGGCTCCTGAATAAAGCTGAATTTGTTTCCAAGAGTTCCTTCAAGGACTGTGTATTATTCCATTTTTCATTACTATACCAAAAGACCCAAGGCTAGACACCCTAGCAAAAGGACTTATTAGCTGATTGTTTTGGAGGCTGAAAATTCAAACATAGGAGTTCCAGCTGTGGTGAGGAAGCTCCTAGCTGCATTACCTCGTGACAGCTGTCATCATGGTGGAAGCAAGGGGGAGAAGGAGCAATCACATGATGAGGTAGCAAGTCACAGCCTGGAGAGGGCCCAGGCTTGCTCTTGTATATCAACCCTAACAGCCCTCTCATGAGAACTAATCAGGGTCCACAAGCACTCTTATCAATTCCATCTCAGGGAAGCACCCCCAGTGACCTCGCACTAAGCTCTATTGCTTTAAGTTTCTACCATCTCTCATTTTGCCATCCTGGGAACCAAGCTCATACCATACAAACCCTTGGGGGACAGTCACGTTGTACTTATACCATAGCATCTGCTAAGGAAGCAAACTCAAAGCCACAAACCATGGGTGAAACTGAGAAGTCATGACCCAAAAATTCCAATAAATGAGAAAGCCCAGTCAAGAAAGCAAAAGCAAGCAGGCAGCAAAAAGGGGCCAATATGGGGTAAAAAGACATGGAACAAGGTGCAGGTTCAGAGTAATGCTCATCCTCTTGATCACTGTCTAACTGGCTCCTTCATGTCACCCTAATCCCATCAAATGTCACTTATGGAAAAGCCTCTGCACTACCTTATCTAAAGTAGCACTTAGTTGCTTTTCACATTTTCATGTATTAATGTTCTGCATAGCACTGGAGTGCCAGCTGATGTTTCTTCCCTTCATATATTTATGCACTAGTTTATCAGTCATCTCTTCCCTCTAGAATGTAAACTCCATGAAAATATATCTCTTCTCATTTACTCTGTATCCTCTGTAGCTAAAATGATGCTTCAAATTCAATATACTGACTAAATGGTGGATGAATGAATTAAAGCTCATGAACACTCCATCACTGTTAAAAGATAGTCAGGTAATTCTGGCTTTGGCAAGGCTGAAACCATTGACCTAATACCAAGTGCTCCTTCCTACACTACTTAATCATTTTAAAAAAAGAAAAGGATTTTCAGCCAGGTTCTTCTTCCTCTCTCTCATTCTAGACTTCCTAATTCTATAATTAGTAAAATATACAAATAGCAAATATATTAGGGATTATATTTAATTTTCTCCAAAGCAAAACAGGCACTGGGGCTAATACCACCATTAGGTAACCCAAAATTGAATTCTTCTATAACTCCTTAGACATAATCTCAGTATTTTCCTCCAATAAATAATTAAACCGATGATATTAACTGTCAGGAAATCTGCGGACTGTATTAGAGAAATTAACTTCTCTTCTGTGGCTTTAGGGATGTGGTTTAATTCAGTTCTCTTTTCATATTTCAAATTAAATCAGGTGATTTCAAGAAAAGAACTCAGAGAAATGAAAACTGTTGTATGTTTTTCTGATACAACTACAGTATGAAATAGATTACAAATGCAGACACAGGTGACATTACTGAGGGATCTTTAAACATACACTTTCCAAAGTCCAGGACATAATATCTCCAACATTCCTAGACTCTTTGGTTCAGATATTGTATTCTTTAATAGCTGTAAATATTAAAGAGAATTACTATAAATTATTTATTTGCTTTTCCCAATCTCAAATATTCTCTGATGTGCAATAGACACGCAATAAACGTTGCCTAAATTGCACTGCTCAGATATTTGCTCCAGCCAACTGGGCTTGCTGGTGCTCTGCTACAACTTGCACAATACTAATATTAACTACCACTTATTTCATGTTTTGTACTAGGTGCTGTGCTAAGGCCTTACCTATGGTGTCTCATTTAATCCACCCAAGAATAATTTAAAGACATGTTACTTTTGTTATCATTGTTAGACACTAACAAATGAGGAAACTGAAACGTAAAAGAAGAGTCTGAATTTTATCTGGGGTTTTGCTTTCTATCCTATATTGCCTGTGCAATCACTATAACAAGTGATTTTAGTGCATATTATTTCTGCTACAGCTTCTTCATTAACTGATAATGGAATCTAGGACACGTTCTTAAATATCTCTAAGGATCTTAGTCTCTTCACTTATAGAATGGGAATTTGTTGAAAACCTATTGTTTTACCTTTCTGTGTCTCTTTTTGCTAGTCTGTAAAATTAGTAGGCTTGGATCTCATAGTACTTCTAGTGGCTTCTGGACCTATGCATTAACTCAAAAGTTCTGAAAACCTGGTAAGAAACCCCTTTCAAAATGCAGCAGCATGATTGAAAACTAATACTCAACCTGGAAAAGTCAGTTCTTAGGTTGAAGGTCACAGCTACAAATGAAAGCCTATTTCTAATGAAACTACCATCTTAAAGTTAAACTTTGAAAAACCCCAGTGTAACAAAGTAATGGTTTTGATTCCCAAGTCTTTAGCACTACGGCTACCCAGTGGTTTTGATGTATTTTCTCCACTGGCAGTGGAAGATGAAGAGAAAAGAAAGCAGGAAAGAAATCAGGACACCCATGTCAGCACAGAGGGGAATTCAAAAAAATTTCAGAGATGGATTAGTGAGGGGAAAATAGGAAATATAGCACTGAATCAGTAATGGTTCATAATTGCATAACCTGTATTTTAGTGTTTTTTATAAGATCATCTTCTAAGATGTGGTAACCAATTGTATGTTTTTTCCACTCTTCTCAACAATTGCACAAATCCACATGATTCTGCCAGTCTTTATCTTTCCAATAATACGAATCTTTGGCCTGTCTTCATACATCTCTCTCTCTCTCTCTCTCTCTCTCTCTCTCTCTCTCTCTCTCTCTCTCTCTCTCTCTCCTCTTTCTCTTTCTCTTTCTCTCTCTCCTCCTCTCTCTCTCCTTCTCCTTCTCTTTCTTTCTCTCTCTCTCTCTCCTTCCCCCCCCCTGGTTTTTGAGGCAGGATCTCACTATGTCATCTATACTGGCCTTTATCATACTACACAGTCCAGGCTCATAGTGGCAATCCTCCTGCTTCAACCTCCTGAGTTCTGGGATTACAGAAGTGCCACCATGCCTGGCTCAAACATTTCATTTTAATGTGAAACTCAGTGTTTAAATTTTTCTCTAACCATTTTCTTCCCAGAAGATCACATAGCTCATTTCCAGTTTTTGTTTTTGTCCATGCCTGATATTTACCACCTTCCTACGTACTCAACATCATCCATCAATATGCTAATAAAAACCCTAGATTTGAGAAACACTGGATGCCTGGTGGGGTGACTATGAGAAAGTAATTGTTAATCAGTGTTGTAATGTCTGACATTAGCTTATTGACATAAAATGGAAATTACTTTGCTTATGAAATTTTTATATTCCCCTTTAAAATGAAGAAATTATTTGAAGAAGTAATACTCTCTCTGCTTCCACCTTACAGTAGTACATTCCCCGAAATAAGGAAGAACAAGAAGATTCATGGGGTATTGAAATTTAAAACTGAAATTTAAACATTGCATCAGCAAGAAGGCAGGTAAAATGAAGATAAAATGTCGCTGATTTTTGCTTCCGTCTCTAGAAAGAAGATTGCTGCCACTTTGGCATGTTCAAGACCACAGGCTTGAAGACATCACTTGGAGGTAAGATTCCCTGGGCCAGCAGACTTCTCCAGTGCTGTTTCCTGAGTAGACCCTCCCTGTGACCCTTCCCCACAAAATAGCTCAGAGTACTTTTGTGGAGGAGCATCTTCCTGAAAGCCACTTGGGCCACCCGGTATCATTACAACAAAGCCTCTCTTGAGAGGTTTACCAGAGGAGATGGACGTGTAGATTTTTTAGAAACCCCAGGAATACTTTGGTACCTTGAGGAATAAGGAATTGTGGCCTGCAGGATTAAAAGAACAAGATAAAAATCTGATTGAAAAAAATAAATTAGGGCCCAGGATTTAGCTCAGTGGCATAAGTGCCTGCCTGCCAAGTGCGAGGTCGTGAGTTTGATCCCTGGTACCAAAAAAATAAAATAAATAAATAAAATTAATTAATTTAACAAGTTGAACAATAACAGGTTAAAAAAATTACTGGGTACTTACTATATGCCATGAACGGAGCTAAGTAATTTAAATGTGTTTTCTCAGTCTTTTAAAAATTCACATAGACCAATGAGAAAAAGGCTGAAAGAGTTAAGAGTTTAAGCTCACAGAGCTTGTAAGGTTGGACCCAAAGTGAGGACTGTGGAATGCCTAAGCCTGAGCTCTGCTCCATTAATTTATACTCACATACTGTAAAACCTTCTGAAAAGAGGTTTTAGAATGAAGACTTCTTGTTACATAGAATAAATCAAATATCCCAGTAAATACGATGCTATATTCAGAACCACTACCAGCATGGATCAGCAAAGTTTCACTTTGATTTTGCTCACACCCTACAATATTTTTGGATGCCTTTCTGGAGCTTGGTCATGTAATTTTTCTTAAAAGCTCCTAAAATTCAGTTTCCAATATGCACATATACAAAGGAATCCCCATATATACACAATGCACAGGTACACAAACACCACACACAGCATTCTAGATGAATCCTGGCAGCAGGCACACACATACAGACCACACATACCACACACATGGCACACCACACAAATACGTCATAGATACATAGACTACATACACACAAATATGCACACACACACACAGAAAGCTTCACATATATACTCCATGGATAAAAACGCATACCACAGAGACCATACTCTTGGCTGTATACACACAAGTACACCACAGATACACAGAGAGGCCAGACATAACCTACACACACACTCACACACACACACAGTATTGGAAAATACACCAGGGGATTTTATTTCTTCTTGTTTACTCAAGCCCTAGTATCAGTCTAGTTTCTACCATATACATCACATCATTCACATCTCACCTCCTGCTACTCTTTACTCTCTACCTCACTCCAGTACAATTAGTTAACACAACCTTTTTTCTTTGATTCCCCAGAATAATCACCAACATAAGAGTTGTAGGTTAAGCGGAAGAAAGGACATTACATTACATCAAAACCCAGCAAATGGACTAAAATGGAGTATTAGACACCAAGTTTTACACTCTTATGTCATCTCTACTTCTCCCTTTCTGCTATTTAGGCCTTCTGATTTTCTGCTGAGTTTCTCCTGCCCATCCTGTCTCAAGACCATCCTCAACCTTCCCAAGGTCCCAGGGCCTCCACACAACCTCTTTCAAGAATTTACACTCTTGCCAAGTATGATGGTACATGCCTGTAATCCCAGCACTTGGGAGACAGAGCCAGGAGGATTGCCATGAGTTTGAGGCTAGCCAGGGTTATATAAGGAAGTTCAAATCCAGTATGCACTACGTAGTGAGGCCCTGTTTAAAGAAAAAAAACTTTGCACTCTTCCACTTGGCACTGCCTACTCATTTCAAACTCTATGGACTTCACTTTTTATTCCCAAAGCAAACTATGAAGGTATTTTCTGATGCAGGAACCACTTTTCTGCTTTAAAGAAAAACTTTGCAACTCTCTTAGAAGGTAGAATTAACACAAGACAGTTGGGGTTTTTTAATAGCAATTATTTTTCTTTTCTCTTTGTATTCTTAGAATGGTTTTGCTTAGTGAGAAAACTGCATCAATAGTAATTTCTATTGCTTTATTCTATTTATCAAAAACCAATTTGTTGATATGATTCTGTTGTAATAGCTATTTTCCAAAAACTGTTCGCATGTTTGTATTTTCAATACTATCAAAACCATTATCCAAAAAATTGGAATTTTAAATACTTTGATATTTACAGACTCTGATTCATGGACCATTATCAAAAACACTCCATATGAATTACCAGTTATCTAAAGAAGCTATCTAAAATAGTGGTAAGGTTTATCTTCATAACAGAAAATGTGTGATAGAGATGTTAGTAGATACAAGAAATGAAACACTTTGAAAAAATTTTTATTTTATTAGTACATGTTTGCAATACATTATGTTTATATACTCCTTAAAGAGTAAGTACATGTACTTAGCATATCATGATTCTTTTTTATTTTCCTTCCCCTCCCCTTCCCTCACTTTCCTCTGTCTCTAGATTCCCTTTCCCCATTTTCATTATTATTATGTTTTAGTCCATGTTTTTGACATAAAATGTCTGCATTCTTTGGGAGTATTTGGTGCATATATATACCACATCTTAAATCTTTTTATGTCTCCTACTCCTCCTCCCCTCCATTTACTTTTGGTATCTTAAAACTATTTCAATTTGCAAAATTTCTATCCATTTTCTTTCATCAGTATTTTATTTTGCTCCTTAATATTTATACTTTGCGTTACCCAATGAGAGGAATCACGTGGTATTTAAGTTCATGTACCTGATTTTTCACTTAACATTGTGTTTAACAGGTGTATCCATTGTCCTATAAATGTCTCACATTTACACTTCTTTTAGACAGATTTTATTCCATTATATATAGATACCACATTTGCCTTATCCATTTGTCTGTTGATGGACACAGACTGTTTCCAGCATTTAACTATTATGAATTATGCTACTATAAACATCAGTATGTATATATTGCTATAATATGATGTCTTTAGCTGTTTTGAGAAGATACCTAGTAGGGAAATAGAAATGGAATTTCAACTTTTTATTTCTTTGAGGAATCTCCAGGCTGATTTTCATAGTGGTTGTACAGTGTCACTTTTGCTCACAAACTTTATTTGTTCTACGATTATGGAAATGACATTTGTGTTCATGTGGGAGAGATGGCTGTGACCATGTTTGCACCTGATCCAGAGTTTGCAAACAAAAACAAAACTCTGCCAAACAGCTCTGTTTGTAAACCAAGTTGTTGGAAAACAAAAGCATTTATGAACTGAGATACCACTGTGCTAACTTACATTCTCACCAACAGTGTAGGAGGGTTCCTCTTTTCATCACAGCCATAGCAGCATTTCTTGATGATAGCTGTTCTTTCTGTTGTGAGATAAAATCTTAATGCTGTTTTATTTTGCATTTCTCTAATGGCCAGGGACATTGAACATTCTTTTTTATATGCTCATTGGCCATTTGTACCTCTTTTTCTGATGTGTCTGTTTCATTTGCCCATTTTTTCATTGGGTCTTTTATTTTGGGTGGTTTGACCTTTTTACATTCTCTACATGTTCTAGCTGTGAGTCATCTGTCTGAGGATTCGCTGGCAAAAACTTTTTCCTGTTCTATAGGTTGTCCCTCCACCCTACAGATTGTTTCCTTTACTGTGAAGAAGATTTTAGTTTGATATAATTCCACTCATTGATTTTACCATTATTTCTTGAGTAATTGGAGTTCTGTTCATAAACTCCTTGCCTACAACTATGATTTCAAGAGTTTTACCTATTTTATCTTCCAGTACATTGCTTACGATCTTTGTTAAGATCTTTGAATCATTTTTATTTTAATTCAGTACATGGAAAGATAATTGATCCAGCTTCAGTCTTCTACATATTGATAGCCAGTTTTCCCAGCACCAAGAAAGTTAACCCCTTTAAGCCTCACGTTTTCCTCTGCTTAAAGATTTGCCTTCTGAACCTTGCGGGAAAAGAAGGAATGACTTTTATAGAAAGTTCCTGGCATATAACAAGTACCAGACAAATGTGAGTTCCTTGACTTCTCTCCTTCTCCTCCCCTCCTCAAGTAAAAAAAAATTACATTCTCCAGCACACTTTCCTCCTTTGTTGATTATTCTGAAGGCACTTCATAGTCTTTGGTGACCTAGGGCTTCCATATGGAGATCAAGACTTATCAAGACTTACGAAATGCTAAGTATTAGAATTCTAAATAATAGTACTTACTATATACAGATAGCTTATGAGGGAAATCTAATTATAGTGTCCCTTGATTACTAATCTACAACAGTTGCTGTTATTTTTGTTGCTTAAATTTATTTCATTAGCAACGTCTGTCCTCATCAAGTTTTCGTAGTCAAGTAAAACTGATTCTAAATTGTTTTATTCAAGTTTTTTGTGCCCATTAAAAAGGGCTACACTCCTGGTTAATGCCCAATAGAAGATTTTTAGCCATCTAAATTACTTAACAATTGCCAAAATATCCCAACCTTTATTTATCTTTCACATTTTTTACCTATAATATTTCTATTTTTCATGCTCAGATTAATCTGATCTTAATACCTCCTAGAGCATAAAAGTACAGGACTTAGACAAGTATTTGAATTATTTTTTAATTTTATTTTAAAGAGAAAGACACAGGGCCAGGAATTTAATTCAGTGGTATAAGCACCTGCCTGACAAGCATGAGGTTGTGAATTTGATCCCCGGTACCAAAAAAAAAAAAAAAAGAGAGAGAGAGAGAGAGAAACACAGAAAAATAAAAAAAGCAATCAAACAAACAAACAAAAAGCCAAACAATGACCAAAACAAATAGTAATATAGATTTTCAGAACAAGATGATAGGAATTTAACAGTGGTTGTTATATTGCATATTGTTATCTTTAAAATAGTTGCTCAGGTTACCAATACAGGCATGCAAAACTGATCAAACAATATGATTTCTCTTTTGAGTAGTTTCTTTCCCTTTCACTGTATCTATTGTAACTTTTGGGTCTTATTTACTCTTTCAGTTTCTTACACTAGTGAGACAATACATTTTTACTCATACAAGTCTAATTTATTTCAGTTATGAATATGATTTCTAGTTACATCTATTTACCTATAAAAGCCTCTAGTTTATCCTTCTTTATAGCTAAATAGTATGAAATTATTTTAAAATTCCACACCATTTTTATCCAGTCTGTGATTGATGGGCATTTGGGTTGCTTCCAAGATCTGGCTATTACAAATGGTGCAGCTATAAATATGGGTGCACATATATAGCTGTGGTATGATGATGTTTTCAATTCTTCTGGGAAAATACCCAGAAGCGGACTTGCTGGATCAAATGGAACTTCTAATCCTAATTTCTTGAGGAATCTCCACACTGATTTCCACAGTGGTTTTACCAGTCTATACTCCCACCAACAATGTAGAAGTATTCCTTTTTCCCCACGCAGTATTTGAATTATCATAGAAATATTGTTTGTCACTCTTAAAAACATTGTCACTTGAATATTGCTATGCAAAAAATACCCTTTTAATATCTTCATTTAAACTTGTAATTGTAGTTGTAATTTTCACTTTTTCTCTCCTTAGGTAATTATGGATCTGATCAACTCTACCAATCATCTGATCAATACCTCTACTTCAGTAAACAATAGCACTCACTTTCCGTCTCCTGTCTCAAAAATCATCATTGCCCTTCCTTTGTTCATATCATCTATAATCGGTACCATCACCAATGGGCTTTACCTATGGGTGCTAAAGTTCAAAATGAAAAAGACTGTTAATACACTCTTATTCTTCCATCTCATTCTTTCGTATTTTATTTCAACATTGATCCTGCCATTTTTAGCCACCTCCCTTCTCCAGGACAATCACTGGAACTTTGGAACTGCCTTGTGCAAACTCTTCAACAGCACTTTGTCGGTGGTGATGTTTGCCTCAGTTTTCTTCCTCTCTGCCATCAGTCTGGATCGTTATCTCCTCACTCTTCACCCGGCATGGTCCCAACAGCACCGAACACCACGCTGTGCTTACAGTATTGTCCTGGGAATCTGGATCTTTGCCACTGCCCTCAGTGTACCCTATTTGGTTTTCAGGGAGACACATCACAACCATAAAGGAACAGTGACCTGCCGAAATAACTATGCTGTATCTAGTAATTGGGACAGCAGAGAGATACAAACATTAAGGCAACAGATTCATGCCGCCTGTTTCATCAGCCGTTTCTTGCTTGGTTTCTTTCTGCCTTTATTCATCATCATCTTTTGTTACAGAAGAGTAGCCAGCAAGATGAAAGAGAGGGGTCTGTTTAAATCCAGGAAGCCCTTCAAAGTTATGATGACTGCCATTGTCTCTTTCTTTGTGTGTTGGATGCCTTACCATGTATACCAGGGCTTAATTCTCACTAAGAACCAATCACAACTTTTAGAGTTGAGTCTGATAATTACAGTGGTGACAACGTCTTTCAATAATATTTTTTCTCCTATACTCTATCTGTTTACTGGGGAGAATTTCAAAAAGGTTTTCAAGAAATCTATTCTCACTCTGTTTAAGTCAACATTCAGTGATGAGTTTTCTGCAGAAAGGACATAAAACCTAAATTCAGAAGATTAAATTTAAATTCTGGACCCTTAAATAAGTGTTGACTCTATTAATTATATTACTAGAGGTATACCGTCTGCTTTTGGATACTGTACTCCCTGTATAAAAAAGACGTCCAAATTGTACTACAGTTAGATCTATGAATATTGCCTTACTTTTCTTATTGCTGAGACAAAATACCTGACACTCAAAATTAACAGAGAAAAGATTTGTGTGACTCACATTTTATAGAGGTTTATGTTCATAGTCAGCTGGGTCCAAGGCAGGGTGGCATGGCAGAGAGACACTGCAGAGGAGAAACAATTCATGACAGGCAGAGGACAGCAAAAACAAATAACAATAGCAACTTCTTTCTGTCTCTTATATTCTACCTAAGCTACCCGGCTCAGGGTGGGTGCCAAACCAATCAGGGGACTAATTTAGTAATCACATCTCCTTAATCCTAGCATTATACCAACAATCAACCACACACTCTAGAATCAGCCACCTCTGAAAAAGCCCCATCTCTGACTACATGAGGCTTTGGGGGGACATCTAATACAAGCCATAACAAATATTAAAAGGGCTCCAAGAAAACAAGCAACAGGTCATATCGCAAAAGTGATTTTTTTAAAAAACTTTTTAAACTGTAGTACAATATATGTAACATAAAATTCGCCACTTTAGGGTATACTTCATTAGTATTAATTATGTTTGTTTTGTTGTGAAACCCATCTAGTTCTAAAATTTTTCATCAATTCAAAGAGAAACTCTCAGCCCACTAAATAATAACTCTCCATTCCTCCATCCTCATTCCCTAGCAACCTTTAACCTGCTGTCTCTACTATTTGCCTATTCAAGATATGCTGTATAAGTTAAATCATAGAATAAATAAAGACATATAATATTAGTCTTTTGTGGTCTGGTTTATTTCATCAGCATGATGTTTTTAGCTCCTCTATGTTATACATGTATCAGAACTTCATTTCTTTTTATGTCTAAACTGTGTTCCATGGTTATATATGGTACTTTTAAAATCCATTTCTCCATTGATGGAGACGTGTCATTTTCACCTTCTGACTATTGTGAATAATGTTACTATGGACATTTGTGTGAAAGTATCTGTTTGCGTCATCTTTTCAATTATTTTATATCTAAGAGTGGAACTACTGTGTCAAATGTAATACTTTGTTTAATTTTATGAGGAAATATGTTACTTTCCAACTAACAATATAAAAAAGATTTTAGTTTCTCTATTTCTTTGACAACACTTGTTATTTTCCTTTGTAAAATGATTATCATAAAGGTTGAAGGGAGGGGAGAGGAATAGGGAAAAAGAGTTAGAACGTATTATGTACAGGATGAATTCCCTATGATGAATGTGATCATTATAAATGGCAAATATGTACTAATAAGGAAATAAAACTATTGTCATCCCATTGTGTTGAAATAGTACCCTTGAGATTCTTAACCTTTAATTTTTTAAGTTAAGAATATTGATTTCTAAATGACAATAGTATCTATGGATTTAAATTGTCTGTCACAGAATCTCCTAGAAAACAGAGTGAAAAAGTATTTATACTTTAATGTTTTAAGTATAGAGATATCCTAAGTGTCTTTTTAGATAATTCTAGATTAAGCTGTCTCTAAAATATGGGACTAAAACTATTAAAATATAAGAATCTGCCTGTCATGGTATATTTACTTTTATAACAGCAACAATAATATTAATTTATGTTTTCTAGTTTTCAAGTTTTTGCAAAATATTAATGCACTAAACAAAATAATATTATAGGCCTGAGGGCCAGGCATGGTGGCACATGCTTGTAATCCCAGTACTTGAGAGGCAGAAGCAGGAGGATTGCTGCAAATTTGAGGCCAGCCTTGGCTACAAAGTAAATTCAAGGCCAGCCTTAACTACATAGTGAAACTGTCCTCAAAAAAAAAAAAAAAAAAAAAAAAAAAAGGAGAGCTGGGAAGATAGTGGATCAATAAGCAACAAAATAAACAGCCTCTCTGACAGAAACAGCACAGATGCTGGAACAAAACATGCTGGTGAAGACCAGACAGAAGGAGATAGATCCTCTCAACCCAGGAATAAACTAAAGAGAAAGAAAGAAGAAAGAAAGAAAGAAAGAAAGAAAGAAAGAAAGAAAGAAAGAAAGAAAACAGAAAATCATGGATGGAGGCTGTAGCCAAATGCCTTCTCACTGGAGCTGGTGCCATTGTGTATGAAATGCCACTGGAATCCGAAGATGCATGGTTGTGGTGAAGTTGGGGGTTGGCGAGCCTGAGGGCCTCAGTGGGAGGACACGGTCACAGAGGGCAGTGGAGAGCAGAGAACAGCACTCGACTTGGAGATCTGTACTGGCTCATGATGCACAGAAATCAGTCCTCCCACAGGAGTGGGTGATTGGCCAGGTGACACTTTGGAGTCAGGCAGGATAAGCCTGGAACCAGAACTGCAGCAGCTTCAGTCAGCCACTCCTAGTGCAGAGCAGATTGATGAGAATTGCTTGGACTGCGTCCCGCACCTGTGTGCAATCCAACAGCCAAGGACAAGTTCTCCCTGAAGCTATCTCTAACCAGCCCTGTCCACGCAGCACACACTAATGTGATGAAGACTCCCAGTGGTTGTCCAGCTCAGAAGGGAGGGTCCAGCCTGCCCTGCCCCTGCTTGTACTTCAGTGGGCACCAGCAGACTGGGAAAGGCAGCAATCCCTAGCCAGCATGCTTCAGAGTAATTGGAGCCAATACAGGATGTGCTGGGGACCCCCATTACCCACTCCTCTGAAAGAAACCAGAAACAGGACAAGAAGAAGAAACAAAAGGAAGTCTCCAGCCCCCAACCGAAACAGTACTGGCCCAGGAGAGGTAACAGAAGAGATCGGGGGTTGCACACCTGCAGTGTCTGAAAAAGCAGCATCTGACATAAAGAATTATCTTTGTGACATTATAAAAGAACTAAAAACAGAAATACTAATACAAGTAAAGGAAGATATAAGAAAAATAATAAAAGAAATGCTAAGCACCTCCCAAGAAGACACAGATGGAAAAATGGAGGGGCATAGAAAAAGGAGAGAAACTTTTGATGAAGAATATAAAAAAAACTAGAATACATGAAACAGATTCAAAGAGATTACCAGGAAATTACAAACTCCATTGAAAGCTGGCAAAACTGCTTGAAAGAAACTAAAGATAGACTATCAAACCTTGAAGACAGGTTTGCAGCTTGCAATTACGAAAGGCAAGATCTCTTAAAAATAACAAGGAACCAGGAAGTAACAATACAAAGGCTAGAAGATGACAAGAGGATATATAACTTAAGAATAAAAAATGTGAGTGAAGAAGCAGCAGTAAACACAAATGAAATGCAAAGGCTATTTACAGAAATAATTAAAGAAAACTTCCCAAGCATAAGAAAAGAAAATGATATCTAGATATATGAGGCATACAGAACTCCAGCCAGCTATAACCAAAATAGATCTATACCCAGACATATAAAAATATAAATATAAAAATAAAAACACAAAACAATACACACACACACACACACACACACATGCCTGTTTATTTAGTTTAGTTACTGTATTATCAACTTTGGATCCCTATAGCTAAATACCTTAGATAAATCAATCTACAATGAACAAACCACAATAATAACAACAAAAAAAGAGTCACAGAAAGGACAGAAATTTAATTTTATGATTAACTTTTTACAGAGAGAAAGTAATAATAGTTCAATACCTTGAAACTCCTGCTAGCTGGCATGGCACCAAGTCTTCCTAGGGCACAGGGGACTGGATTTTTCATTCTTGACATATGACCCCCCAAAAAAAATTTAGATAGATCAAAACTCTCATTGTTACCCTTTATCTGAAGTTCTAAAGCCTAAACAGTTTTCCCAGAGGGAGGGTTGGGATTGATGCCCAAGCTGTGACTCTGAGCGACCCTGCAGTAAGAAGAGCTTGGTACTCTTCCCTCCTCACTATCCTGACAAACCCTCTGAAATTTTATGGTGCAGGACTAAAGAACAAAGTTATCGGATGGAATTTAGAGTCCTTTGTAACAAAAACTGTGCTTTGGAAATGATGACAGAGAGTGCCTTTTGTCATCCTCTTCAGAACTGCTCAATAAAACAAAACAAAACAAAACAAAAACCATGCACTGGAATGCGTGGTTTACTTCTCCAGGACAGCAAGAAGAGTATTTCTTTTCTATAATATTATATACAATTGATATTCAATAAAAGATAATTAATGAAAGTTGAATATGGAAAATCACAATACATAAAACTACAAAGTATAACCATGTACTATAATATAGTATATAAATATATTATTAAACCTTTATTTTTAAAAGAAGTTACTTTACGTTAAAGAAAATAGGGCATAAATTTAAGAAAATTACTGTCAGATTCATTTTTAACCTCTTATAAAATTATGGTAAACTTTTAGAAAATATACCTGTTGAGTTCATCAATCTCCTCACTATTTCAAATTAGCAGGGCCCAAGAGATTTATAAACAAAGAATTGGTGGCTTTATTTTGTAGAACTAGTACATGGAAACAGTGTCTCAATATTATGTTCCTAATAGTATCCAATTATGTAAATCTACTTTGTTTTATTAACATCAAACTGGTTCAAGAATAGAAAAGAGGGGTGATTAAAGATGTGTTTTAAAGGCTAACCTAAGTCCTTTCCTCAAGAAACAACTCTTTGTTTTAATGAGATGAGTAAGCATCCCAACCACTGACATATGTACAAAAGGTTAGTGTATAAGGTATGCAAAACTGGTTACGTATTCCTGAGGAATTAAGGTTCACAATTATGTAGTACTGTAGTGTATGTACCTGGCACTATGGTAGGGACTGGGGCTAAAAGAGTGAATAAGACACAATCCTTCTCCCTAAGGAGTTTAAGTCTAGTGTAGCTACTTTGAATTTAGCCCTACTTTATAATCAGCTGAAACAGCTTTTTAAATTTCCAGGGTCCAGACCTTCCCCAAATCAATTAAGACCAAAATTTATAGGGGCGGGACACAGGAATCAATATTTTTTAAAATTCTCAGATTAACTCTAAAGTACAACCAGGAGAAAAACTCTTGTTTAATAGAAATTAAAAACGAGTAAAAGGTAATTATAACACAAAGTAGTAAGCTATGTTGGGGTTACTAAGGGAATGAATATCCCTCAGCCCAGCTTTTGCCACTCAAAAAGCTTTCCTAGGGAAAGGGCCATCTGGTGGAATCCTGCAGAATAGTAGTTGCTATATAAAGGAGGTTAGTTTAACAAGGGAAGCAAACTGTGTAAAACCCAGGAAAGAAAAGAGTACAGTGCTATAAAGCAGCAGTAATGAAATTTCAGTATGCAAATGAATCATCTAATGATCTTGTTAAAATGCTGGTTCTGATTCAATAAGTCTGAAGTAGGTCTAAGATTTTGCGTTTTTAGCAGAATCTCAAGGAATTTCATTGCTCCTGGTCTAAGCAAAAAAGATCATTGGAACATAGGTATGTGAAGCAGGCTGGTGAATATGAAATAGAAAGGTCAGCCAGGACTAGATTCTGAGAACCTGTGCTAAGGATTTTGGATGTGAGCCTCAACTTTATCCTGAGGGTATCAGCCACTGAAGCATTTTAAGCAAAGTGTGCTAAACTCAGATCTGCATTTTAGAAATATCTCTCTGGCTGCTATGATAGAAAGAGCCTGTAACTGGAGGTAAAGCCAGCTGTAATCCAGCAACCTGGGAGGCTGAGGCAGGAAGATCCAAAGTTTGAGCCCAGCCTAGACAACTTAACAAAATCCTCTCTCCAAATAAAATTAAATAAATGGGGCTGTACCTCAGTGTGAAGCCTCTGAGTTCAATCTCTAGTACTATTAAGGGAAAAAAAAAGGAATGGAAGGAAAGGAGGGAGAGAGGAAGGAAGCAAGAAAAGGAAGAATTTTAATTTGGCCCTATTTTATGATCACCTGAGGGAGGGGAAGGGAGAGGAGAGGGGAAGGGAGGGGAGAAGTATTGGCGATAAAGGGCTGGGTGGTAGCTCAGCAGTAAAGTGTGTGCTTAACAGGTGCGAGGACCTAGATTCAATCCCCAGCACTGTAGCATGCTCTAAATTCTGTTGGCTTTGGAGTAGAAGAAAAGCAAAAGGTTGAGGATGATTCCTGTATCAGTTAATGTTCTTTGTTGCAAACAGATTTTATTATACTGTCTTAACCAAAACTAGTTTGTTAACTACTCAACGATTTACCCTGAGCATCACTCAGGCAGTGTGCTTGATTATCCCAAGGTTTGCCCAAGTAGATGTCCTTCTAACCAGTCAATTACTGGGTTGAATAAATTTGATAAAATTGTCATTTTTATATTTCCTGTTATATTTTCTTATAAAACTAATGAAAATATGCAATTTTTATCATTTTGCATTTAAATAATTGGACTGGTAAATGGTAAAAGATAACAAGTAATTTACAGAAGTATTGGTATAGCTGGAGAAGTGTTTAAGGCAAAGCTCCTAGGAACAATGCCCAAAGTTTGTCATAGAATGATTTTGGATCAGCACTCTGTTGCCGGGATTTCCTACTTAATAAATGATACTGTTGTTGCTGTTGCCACTATGCTCAGCAACCCCGGTTTTACTGCAACTACAACTGCTACAAAGTTATTTCTATATCAGTTCTTGAGCCCCCGAAGATTGCAAGTTGGACCAACAAGATGGAAGCCACATGAGAGCCTGTTTACTCACATAATTCACGTCCAATTTTAGTTTTGCATGAGAATATCTAACTGGCATGCCTGTATTCTAGATGCAAAGGAGGCTGAGTATCCGAGCCTGATATGGAAATTTCCTTGAGAATGAAAGCTTTTTGAAAGATGATGAATGAAATACAAAAAATGTACACACTCCTAACTTGGGAAACATATGGTGCTGTCATTTTCAGAAATAAAGAATGAGAAAGACAGAAGGAAAGAGAAAGAAAGGACAGTGGGTTCAGTTTTGGACATATACATTATGAAGTTTCAGGTGCTCATGGCATATCCAAATGAGTTATCCAATAGAATTTTATCAATTTAAAAATGGGAAAGGAGGCCTGGGGGTTTAGCTCAGTGGCATAAGCACCTGCCTGGCAAGCACGAGGTCATGAGTTCGATCCCCAGTACAAAAAAAAAAGGG
>PVJX010011670.1:0-52790 GCA_004027295.1 Dolichotis patagonum | reverse complement strand
TTTTTTTTTTTTTTTGGTTTCCTGTTGCATGAAGTATTGTTTTCCATCCTTTGACTTTCAGTCTATGAGTGTCCTTTTGGGTTAGATGGGTTTCTTGTAGACAGCATATGGTTGGATGTTTTTTCTTGATCCATTCTGCCAGTCTGTTTTTTTGATTGGTGAGTGGAGGCCATTTACATTAATGGTTGTAACTGTTATATATTGGTTTATTGTTGACATGTTATCTTTCTGCTGTTGTGTCTTTAGCTTTCCATTCTGTTTAATTGTCTGCCTTGCTTGGTGGTTTTATCCCATGTATATCTAGAATGTCTTTCAGTATTCTTTGTAGGGTTAGTTTGTTGTTCATGAAGTTCTTCAGCTGTTCTTTTTCATGGAAGTATCTTATTTCTCCATCCATTTTGAAGGACAGTTTTGCAGGGTACGTCAGTCTGGGTTGAAAGTCATTTTCTAGGATCTGAAATACTTCACTCCATGCTCTTCTTGATTTCATTGTTTGTGTTGAGAAGTCTGCTGTGATTCTGATAGGTTTTCCTTTATAGGTGATCTGTGTTTTCTATCTAACAGCTTTTAGTATTCTGTTCTTATGGTGGATTTCTGGGATGGTGACAATTATGTGTCTGGGTATAGTTTTATTTTGGTTATGGCTGTTTGGAGTTCTATATGCTTCATTTATCCAAATGTCAGTTTCTCTTCTCATGTTTGGGAAGTTTTCAGCTATTATTTCTGTAAATATCCTCTTAATGTCATTTGGGCTGTCCCCTTCTTTTTCATTTATCCCTATTAATCTTATGTTATTTTTCTTTGCATCATTTTGCAGGTGTTGAATTGTTATTTCTTGATCCTTTGTTATTTTTAAGAGATTTTTCCTTTCCTGTTCACTGGCTGCAGTCTTATCTTTGAGGTCTGAAATTCTATCTTCACTTTCATTGAGGCTGTTTTGCCAGCTTTCAACTGCATTTTTGATTTCCTGTATTTCTTTTTGAATCTGCTTTATGTATTCTGCTTGTTTCTTATAGTGTTCATTCAGGGATTCTACCTGTTTGCTTTGTTCCTCTAATTTTTTAGCTGTGTTTTCACTAGATGTGTTCAATATTTCTTTCACTATTTTTATCATTTCTTCTTTTACTTGGGCAAGTACTTCTGATTTGAATTTCTCCATAGCTTCCCCTAGTTGCATCTTTATTTCATTTGATATCATTTCAGACATTTCAGGTGTATGGCTTCTTTTTTCTTCTATGTATATGGCTCCTAAGCTTTCTTGGGGTGGGCTGGAATTTTGAGCCTGCCTTTTGGTCTTTCCTTTCGTCATTTTTCTATATTTCCATGCTTTGAGCAGTGTTCCAAAGCTTTCTCTGGATGTGTGGTGAGTTACCTCCTGCACCCTCAGTTCCTGGAGCAGTACTGGCTCGCCCACAGGCTCTTGCCTCCCTAAATTGAAAGGTGGAATCTGGGCCTCATGAACTCAGGCCCGTGGAATCTCAGGCCTCAGTCCCATGTCCAAGGGTATGAGTATGATCTCAACTGCTGGGAGTGCTGGTTTTAACCTCTCCCCAGGAGAGCCCACACTGGGCTGTCAGGCCCCCAGCTCGGCCTCCACCTCCTAAACTGAGAGAAGGACGCTCATCGTGTTGCACTAAGGTGGTGGAGCTTCTGGGACTCGGTCCAGTGTACCTGGTAGCTATCCAGAAGCTCAATTGCCTGGAGCACAGGTCGCCAACTCTCCACGAGCCCACGTTGGGGCGGCAGGACTCACCTCACAGGGCCCTACTCCCCTCTGCAGGCTCTTGGCTCCCTAAAGTGAAAGGGGATGCTGGGCCTGGGGAACTGGAGCCTGCGGAAAGGAAACTTGGGCCGCAGTCCTTTGTCCTAGGGAGCAGGAAAGATCTCCCGGGCTTTTAGTCCCCCAGCTCGACCTCTGCCTCCTGAACTTAGAAAAGGTGGCTGGGCATGCTGTATTAAGGCGGTGGAGCTTCCGGGACTCCGTCCAGTGTACCGGTAGCTAGCCAGAAGCTCAATTTCCTGGGGCCCAGGTCACCACAGAGTTTTAATCTTAAGGGCCAAGAGCAACTGGTACTGAAAGAACTACTAATATCAAGACAGCTGTACTTTGCCAACTTTTCATGTCTACCTGAACTGAACAAAAGGACATCCAGCTGATTGGTGACACTATACCTATTGATGAATATTGTCTCCTGTATCATTCAGGCATATTTTTAAAGTCTGTCTTTATTATTTATTATCAATGGTAAAATGACAGATTTCCCTCTTTTAGAAATATACTTATCACTAATTCTAGAAACTAAAATTTGACAATTACCAAAGTGTAAATCAACTAGGTCTTTGAAATTTTATTGAAAAAAAGTATATTACTAAATGAAGATTTTATTTCAAAAGACTTTCCACTTTCTGAAAGATCTAAAATATCAGAAGACAAAGTGCATATAATCTAAACATTGAAAAAGTCAAAATTTTCCTCAAGATCATGCTACACCAAGACTCAATCTCATCCAGGTTAATTTCCCATAAAAAGGGAATGAAACTAGCTGTAATGTTATTTGTCAACATGGGAGATTTGTGCTCACTTCGGCAGCACATACATTAAAATTGGAACATTGGGAGATAGAAACTCAAATTAAAAGAAAAAGCAGAAAAATCCCAAAGGACTAAAGAAACAAAGCATATCACTATGAAGACCTTGTGCTACATCACACATGTGTTAATTATAACACAGACGCCTTTTATTAGACATTGCTATGTTCTGTGTTCCTGTACAGGAACTCTAATATAAAGTATTAAACTAAGATGACATATAAACTTTAAGTAAGTCATTTTCAATTGACCATATGAAACTTACCCTTCCTAAATATATAAACTTTGAAAGTAGAAATGCTCCAAGCTCCAGGACTTAACTAATTTGATTAGTGATCTAGCTGTATGAATGGCCATTTTATATATTTCAACATCTCTTCACACAGAAATTCATAAAAATCTAATGAATTTCAGAAATAAACTTGAGAGTAAAGTTCTTTCCTGTTACAGGAAAGATCCATATAATATATATATATATATATATATATATATATATCCTGGCAGGTTCTCTAGGTTCTAGGCCTAGATGAGATAATTTATCAAATCAATTTTAATGCATAGTTTAATTATTTAGAAAACAATATTTAATAATAATTTAAACAAAATTGTTATTATTTTTGTTATTATAAACATAGGAATGGTTGAAAGGAGAGTAGGGGAATGGAAAAAAAAGAAGAAACAAGCCATATTTTTAATTAAATATATAACAAGTTAATTTCAATTGATATATTTTTAATAATTATCTTTCTTCTTTGGAGTTTTAGAAGGTGAGGTGATGTTTTCCTCCTCTATCCCATGTCGAAACTCTGCTTATCCCAGACTATTTCATGAAGTCCTAGTTATCTTCCAAGACTGAATACAAGATCTGTAAAATTTTTTTCTTGATAAACTTCTCAGTACTCTTTCCACTTCAAATTTGCTCTTGGGAAAAATGTTTCTTTCTCTGTCTCTTTCTGTCTCAATATCTCTCTGCCTCTCAGTCTCTCTTTCTGTGTGTCTGTGTCTGTCTCTCTCTCTCTCCCTCTTGCTCTACCAAAAATGTATTCATTAGGAGAGGAAAACCTGTATAAATATTTTATACTACATCTATTGAGACATCATGAGGTACTCAAAATGGTTACCATTAGCTCCCAGACATTTATCAGTGTGGTGAACTGATAAAGTGTATATACAAGTTTTTGGCATACTCTATATATTTGTTACTTCTGTGATTTTACTTGAAAATTCAGTTACACAAATAAGGGATTTTATAAAATATCAAAGGAATATCAGTATAAACTCTATTAATGCTTGAAATATATCTGATAACATTGAGTTGTGCTGAGTATATGGTATTAGCTATATTTTCATACATACATATCACTAAGAATAATCCCATTTTACCAAGAGAAAACAAACTATCAGTTTTATAAATAGGTCTCCCCAGCAAATACACTTTGTTACACACATACAGAGGTGGATGTGTGCATTTCCCTTGGTACAAGGGAGAAACATAGGGTCATATGATTGTCTTATGTATTTTAGTGTTTGAGATGAATGTGTTTGTATGTGTATGTTTAAATGTGTTATAAAGTAAGGATGGTACATTTAAAAACAAATTGAATTTCAAGTTAAGATCAGATTTAATCTCTGATCTTTGCATGATATTCTTAAACTAAATTTCTTTCATGTTCACTTATGTCATACTTTCAATGGTGAAATTTAAAACCTACCATCAATCTGGTCTGGAATGAAAACTTCAAATACTTTAAAACTTATACAGAAGTTTATTTACCTCCCTAATGAGGTTTTGAGTTGATATACAAAGCTAAGGTCTGCTTTGCTTACATTATAGCTTTGACATTCTAATCACATTAGTCTATTCATCTAGTGTTCAATTAAATAAAATCTGAGGATGTAATAATTCCCAGTTATAATAAAACTCAAGCTCTACAATCATGTACATAACACTTGAAACAATGTAATACATAAGAAAAGCCAACATCTTCAGTTAGTACAAACTGCTACATTAACATTCTTATCAAACAACCAATTCGTTACGTTTGCATGATCT
Organism: Dolichotis patagonum; assembly: GCA_004027295.1. NCBI lineage: Eukaryota > Metazoa > Chordata > Mammalia > Rodentia > Caviidae > Dolichotis > Dolichotis patagonum. Next base: position 48,148 of record PVJX010011670.1, on the reverse strand, counting down.
TAAATGTATTTTTAGCTTTATATGTATAAATTTAAGCACATTACTCATAAAATAATATGCTTCAGTACAGTAAAACTTAATGATTCCAGATTTCACTGAAATGCATCTTTAAAAGGTACTAAAATACCCATTTCTGTGTAGTTTACTTTGTCCTAAAAATATCTATTTAATGTATGTATTAAAATTGAAAGTTTAGACCAAGCATAAAACATTGCCCATAAAATTGTATGTCTTCTTCATTATGAATTAGGGCTTGTCAAATTATATATGTTTAATGCATATAAAATACTGTCCTTTAAAATATAGACCCTTGAATATGATATTATAAATGCCAGAAATGTACATGACAATCTGGCATTAACATTAATCTTTGTTCTACTTGGATATGTGATTGCAGTGAACAGAATTAACTTATTTTAAAAAACATTGCTTCCCTCAGTAAAGTAAAATTTAAAGATAATATTTCAATACCTGATAGACAAAAATGTTATTTAAATAATTGTTTAGTTACATTTGATATAATCTTAATTATTTCGTGCATTTATAATACCTATTTCTGATATGTGACACAATTGAAGTCACTTTTAAATCATTGTTCACATAACTTTTAGGGAAACATGCTTACAGATTAAAAACTAAAGCAATCCCTTGAATTCTAAGATGCCTGCTATATTAAATGAATTACTTACAATGCAATGGAATGTAAAAGCACAAGGACAAAAATTTCATGACCAGAGGTTTGCAAATAAAATGTTACTATGCCACAGATGCCTCCAGCTTATTATTCATTTTCAATAAGTTGAAAGTCCCTAAAAAACATAATTCTGCAAAGGAAAATCACCTTAACAGAAGTTAATAGAAATAGTCTCTTAAATTATAGATGAAATATTGTCTAAGTAATGAATCTATGATCCTACAATGTAATATACTTGAGTTGAAAATTCTGAGGTATTTATTTTAAAATCAAATTTGAAGTTTTATTTAAAATGATGAAACCTAAGAGAAAAAGCTGTAAATGTCCTTGTGAGAAAAAAAATGTGGATCACTAGAGGGCGCACATTCCCTTTCACAGGTTCTTAAATTTGGCTTTCTTTCATTTCCTTATCTAAGTAAAGATAACACAGGGACAAATGAATGTTTCATGGGAGGTTTCTTATACAGAAACACAAAGTGTCCAAAGATATAGATAAAAAAGTGTACAGAAATATGTAAGACATTCTCAGATACACAGTTAAAATGCTTCCAGCCATTTTTACATAGCTACAAATATATCTTCAAGTCATAATATAGAGTCCCTTCAGAAAATAATTGCACAGATTGAGGAGATAGTCTTAATTCAGAAAATCTAACAGACTGCGAGACTCTGTAGTCCAGTAGTTTTCCCTAATTTGTTGATATAACCTAATTTTTAAAAATGTTATATGTGGAATCTTATGCTCTACTAGTCTGCCTATAGTTATATCTCTGTATCATCTAACTTACAATTTTAAATGTTAAATTTACATTAATTAAGCTCAATGAGGAAAGAAAGAAAAATATCTTAATCATGTTTATCATGTCACATGCTTTTAGGAAAAAAAAACTCGTGAAATATTTTACACTATTTATTATAGTTTTCATTTTCATATATAGATCATAACCAGAGAGACGAGAGACCTTATTCAGTCCTAACACACAGTGTAGACCAGAGTTAAAATTTAAAATCTGGTATGCCTAATTTGACATATTTACACTAGTAGTTTTGGTGTAACTGAAAGGGAAACCATATTTCTGAAAATGAGAAAGTCAACATGAAATTCCTATTTGTGGCTAAATAATAGAGTAGCTATCAGTGTGCTATTTTGATTTGTGCCAAAATATGGAGTCTCTAATATGAGGATATATTTTATAAACATAGTCATTAACTTAAACTATCCTCCTTGAGTAAGTTATGCTTTCATGTCATTATACAATAAAAATTTTTCATAATTTATTATTACTTTGGAGACTTAATTTCATAAAGATTACCAAGTTCCAATCTGATGCTTCCTTTTCTCAAATCAGCATGAATATTGTGTACATGGCAAAGGTTTTTATGACATTATTACTATATCAGTCAACAGCAGGTAGTTTTACACTTGAAAAAAGTTGAATCACAAAAGACATTTGTTCATACTTGATACTGAAGAAATGTAACTTTTATAGATTTTTAATGAAAAAAATCCTTCTACTTAAAGACAGTCAAATGTTCCCATGAAACCCTAGGGTCTATGAGGCTTCAAAATGTAGAACAACATAATTAAATCCGCAGTTTCCATGCAAAGCCTTTGGCGAATTCTTAAATAGTCTCTATTTAGCTTTTAATGTCAGCTAAAGAATATGATAAAAATTTCCTTAAACATATTAAATGATAGAAAGGCATGAGGTTTGAGAATTCAATATCCTGAGTTGGGTTGCTCGGGTTCTACTCATCTACACTATTTCCTATTAATCATGTGTGACCAACAGCCCGCTACATCTCATTTTTCTCACTGACAAAGGGGCACACTAATACAATTCATAACTCTGTTTCAAGCCTTAATATTTTCAAAATATTTAAGAGAATTCTTTGCACCATGGTAGCAGCCATATACTTTTTAGCTATTGCAATTACTTCTTTCACGATCATTTCTTTCTGGTTTATTTATTTCTGTTTTGTACTGGGGACTGAACTCATGACCTTACGCTTGCCAGGCAGATGCTTGCACCAGTGAGCTAAGTCCCCAACCCCATGACCATTTCTTAACTGGCTTTAAGGTAGGGCTTTGTTCTTTCTCATTTTCACATGTGTGAAGGAGGTCATATTTGTTTTAGTGGTTTTTTAAAGGACAGATAAGGTAAAAGTCATTATCCAAAGGATAAGAATAGAAGCTGAAAACACAGCTATAACAAAGAGAATAAAACAAATTTTAGAAGTCATTGACAGCAAAATAATCATACCTATTTTACACTTTAATGTAGGAAATGGTAAACTATGATCCACTGTACAAATATGGCCCACCACCTGGTTTTGTAAATAAAATTTTATTGGAATCCAGCCATGGTCACTTATTTACATATACTTATGGCTGCTTTTTAGCTACAGCAACAGAGTTTTGCAAATGCAAAAGAATCAATATGACATACAGAGCCTAGAATATTTATTCTTCAGTTCTTCACACACACACAAAATTGCTGACCATCTTCCTGCTTTATGGAGCAAAGGTAAGATATTCTCTTTTAGCTATTAAGTGAAGGCTAAAAACATGGTTCGCTGTAGCAATACCACATTCCTCTCTCTCAGAAATACGCACTGACTCTTGATGACCAAAAGATTAAAATGTATTTTCCTTAGTCATATACTACTCAGTATATGACTTTCTTCACTATGAACCAACCTACCTTTCAAATTTATCACCTACTCCAGTCCTTCCTTTATCCACACATCTGTTGTAGGCAAACAAAAATGCTTATTGGTACATGGAAATTCTGGCTGTGAATGGGTTGCTCTCTGTATTTGAATGCCCATTTCCTCTCTTCCTAAGTCCAATACTTTCCTACACTTTAACTGCCTACTCAGATATTAATTTACCCACGGGTTTTCTAGGCCCAATTGTCAAGCTAGAAGTTAATGTTTGTTCCTTCCATCTTCATAAAAAGGTACCTAGGTACCTTTCCCTTCATGACCTAGTTATTGCCAAAGTTTACACTTCCTGAGGGAAGAAGTAAGCATGGTTTGTAGTTACAGCTGTTATGCTTTAGACATAATAGGGATCCATTAGATCTTAAATGAATAGAAGAATTAATATGAAAACTAATGGAATTGTCACTTCATCCCTAAAATACTATAAACTCATGCTGACTACAGCAGTATTCAAAGAAACCCACCACACATTCCCGTGACTTGGACCCTGTGGGAGGTCATTTAAACTTTAAACACTCTCAGCGTGAAGGCTGGCTGAGTTTAAAGAACCTCGCCATGCTTTTATGTTGTGGGTCTTTAAAGTTTAAATAACTTCCAGTCAAGGTTCAGAAACTATCTAGTGCAATATAGAAAGCCACTTAAATCTGATGCGCTCTTACTGCCCCACTGCCACTTCCCTTAGCATCATGACCCCTTTTAATCCAACTGCTTCCTTGAGTGAGTAACTCTATGAATTTCAGTTAAAATACAGTAAATCTTACCACTTCACCTAGTGAGATTTTAGTTACCTCGGGCTGCCATAGTAAATGTCATCGGCTCAGTGGCTTAAGCAGCGCATACTTATTCAGCACAGTTCTACAGTGTGGAATTTCAACATCAATAGTCCAGCAGGATGAGTTTCTAAGGAGGGTCCCTCTAGACTGCTGTGTTCTCATATGGTAGTGAAACAACATGGTCACTGGTATGCTTCTTTTCTTAGAAGAGTGCTATCCCTACTGCCATGGCTTGATCCTCATGAACTCATGTAACCTCAATTATCTCTCAAAGATTTCATCTTCAAATACCATCACATCGAGGATGAAGTCTCAACACGAAAATTTTGGAAGGACACAATACAACCCACAGAAGCCAGTCATTGAAGTGTTTTTAATCTGTGTCACGGCACAATGTATGTTCAGTTACCCAGACATGCACATTTTTTACTAGAAAAGACTTAAATATGAATATTCTCAGAAGATGCCAGAATAAGAATATTTTCTATTATCCCATAGATGGAGTTATGAGAAAATAATTGTTCTAAGCTTATTTGGAACTCAATTTTATACAAATAGCTCTCTCTTTTCATCAGTTTTCTGCTTGACATTTGTAACCCCGTTTTAATCCCTGTTAGAAGTCCCACCTTCTAGACTCTGGTCATATAACTTGGGCCACATTGCCTCCCTCTTCTCTGAGAACATTAGGAGCTTCTCAATGCTGCTCCGGTTCCTGAATTTCCTCTCATTCTCCCGTGTTTGCAAGTTTTCTACCCCATGCTTACCCAGTATCTTATGCTGTCTCCTCTCTTTAAAACAAAGAGTTGCTTGTTTTCCTAACAAGACTGTGATAAACATCTATTCAAAGTCCAACGAACAATTATCTAATACCTCCTATGTTCTGACTTCTGAGTAAAACATTATAGTCTACAGATAAAAAGAAATGCGTCTTGTTCTCAAGGTATTTACTAGACATAAAGATATGCAAAAAGAATTCATTACAATAAATTTGACAAATGTTTTAGTGGACAGACACATTGAAAGTGCTGAGAAATGCCCGAGAGGTTATGATTCCAGAGAGACAAGGTAGAGAGTTGGCTTGCAATGCATTTGGGAGTAAGACAGGAAAGACATATTGAGACATTCTTAGGTAAAGCAGAAGGCCCAGAGAAACACAAGCTTCAGAGAACTGAGAACACAGAATAAAGAATGGCTGATTAAAGTTCAAGCACAGGATAATGTCACTTGAAATGTGGTCTGTGGCCAGTCTGTGAATTGCTTTCTACTAGTCTGTAAGCAGAATACCTTTTTATTTTTTACAGACAATTAATAAATTAAGGCTCTAAGCACATTTTTACCTTATTTTATTTTTAACTGCAAAATTTTCTTGATGATGAAGGCAGTGCATTAATTTATGTTCTGGCTTAAGCGCCCCTTATCTAATTACAGACGTGTAACAAACAGTTTTGTGTAATAAGTGTACATAAATCTGGAAAGATGAGAAGTGAGTTGGAGAACATGGAGAGTTAGCATCATAAAGTGGTTTTTAAAATATATAGGAAAAGGAATATCGAATAAATTTTAAGATATTCCCGTGGAGAGTAGGCTGAGATGAGAGGCAAAGAAATCACCTAAGAATTTCAGGCAGACTTTTATCAGAGAGTGAACTATGCAACGGCAGTACTGATGCAGCAGATGAAATAAAGCAAATTTAACAAGTCGGCTCAAGAGAGATTCAGTGCTGCAGCAGATATCAAGACCACTGTGAACGGCTGTACAGGTTGTTCACTGCACAGTGCAGGTGACACCATTCTTTGAGACTGTTGAGTGAACGTCTCTCGCTAGAGTTGTGCAATCTAAACTGCAGTACCACATTTGAGAGTCTTCTAGAAATCCAAATGTACTAGTCAATAAATATTTGAATTACACAGGTATAAGAAGCAGGAGAGAAGGTGGCCTAGAAATACTAATTTGAAAATTTTAAGATATATAAAACTGAGACAGACAAGATTTTAGTTCACTACTACCCAGGAGAAGAAAGTGTCATGTGAAGAAATTGAAAGCAAAATGTGAGTGTGGTAGAATTTGACATTAAAGGGATAAGAAAAAAGGATGGATGAGATATAGTAAAAGGGCGGGGTGGGGGGAGCCAGGGGGAAAACAGAAACAGGAGAGAACGACGTCCTAGAAGCTGAGAAGGAAGGGGAATTTCGAAAATGGACTAATCATCACTGTCAAGCACAGCACAAAGGTCAAGAAGGACAAGAACTGAAAAGTGACCTTTGGAGCTGGCAATTAAGGAGCTCTCTGGCAACCTTGCTGAGAGCAGTTTTCAGAGCTTGATGTAGAGAACAAGCAGGGGAAGGAAAAAGTCAGAAGTAAGGGAATAGAGATCTTTGCATCAAAATTGGCTTGGCGCTGCCCTCAACTGTGCTGCGTCTTGTACACGCATAAGTAAAGGTGGCTATCATATTCTTCAGTGAGAAAACAAAGAGTGTGTGCAGTTCATGAAAGGTGGCCCTTTCTTTCTCCTGTTGGTGTCCCTTGAATGCCTTGCATTTTGAAAGAGTACAGCTTCCCTAGCTGCTGGAGTCAGAGATCAAGAACTGTATGTAATACTGCATAGGACCAGGGACCATTTCTCTTTATAACTTGCACATAACATTTGTCCATATTTATGCACACAATGTACAGTCTCAATACATGCATACATTGTATAATCAACATTTGTATACTTTGTATCATAATCATTTGAGGGTAAATAGTATATTCACCAAATCAAACATTTTATCATTTTTTTGTAGGAAAAATGTTCAGAACTCTTCTAGTGCTTTTGAAACATACATTATGGTTACTATGGATGCCCTATGGTATAACAGAATAACAGAACTTATTTCACCAGTTCATGCACCTACTGCATAAAATGTCCCCATAACACTTTAGAAGAAATTGACCTAGGATAAGGGAAGCCTGGCATCTAGTAGACATAAAAACGATCCGAATATATCATTGTGATTTAAAGCAGAATTTTCACAGATGGGACAATGACATCACTTAGCTAGCTTGGTCCCCTTATTGGTTTGGTGTGGGCAAAGAAAACCAGGAGTCAAGTTGCAACAGAGCTAATGCCCCCTCTATGGAACTGACTTTCAAAATGTGGACCATGGGTCATCAGTGTCACCTGGGAACTCATTAGAAATTAAAACTCTGTTGTCCTACATGCTGAATCAGAAATTCTAGGAGCTCAGGAAGCTTACTGGGAATTGAATCTAGAGCCTTTGCACAGGGCTATATTCTCAGCTTTTGTTTTGTTTTGTTTTGTTTTGAGAAAGGGTCTCACTAACTCACTAAATTGGCAGGTGGGCCTGGAATTTGCAATCCTCTTGCCTCAGGGTTCTAGGAGACTGGGATTACAGGCACGAGCCATTATGCCTTGCAAAACTCATAGAAAACAAACAGAACAGAAATATTCCAGGGTATAAGGTACAAACCAACAACAGCACTTGGGAGAAGGTTTGAAATGCAAATTCGGGAGGCCCTTTCCCAGTCTGCTAAATCAGAAACTGACAGTGGCCTAGTAATTTTATAAGCTCTTTAGGTCATTCGGACACACCATGCAATTTAAGAGTCCTAAGAGGCTGCTGTTCTTTCATGCTCTCCACAGTGTATCCCAGCTCTAAGTGTTCTCTGGTCCCTTAGTCTGTAGCACTCACAATACTACACTCTCAAAACTATGGTCATGATTTATTTGTGACATCTATGACAAAACAATTTTAAGAAATTAACTCTGTGGTTTGTCTTTTAAATAATCTGCAAATAGTATGCCAAGTTTTTATTCTTCCCTTAAAAAATACACTTTCTAAACTGAACTTTGAATTTATGACCAAGGTCATTTAACTGTAATACAGAAAAATAAGTATGGCACTGCAGCTGTAACACTAGAATGGAAATTAGGAGACTCAGAACCAGGTCTTATTTTGCAACTGAAAGCAAGTTATTTAACCTTTCTGGACCTCAATTAACCTGTAATTCAGACAAGTCTAGAAGAGTCTTCTTAGAAGAAAAAAGTCTTCTTAGAAGAAAAAAGAGGAAAACCATCTAAAATGCTTTATTTTTCTGGGCCGCACCAAGGAGCAAATATGTCAATAGTGAGTCCAACATCCCAGGCATTTAGAAGCAATTTGTCATATAATATTTTTTAAACTCCCATAAACACATTGATCATCTAATTAGGTTCTTCAAATAAATTGATATATTTTAATATACACCTTCCAGATTTTAATTTGGGAGTCCAAGTTAAAATAATATTTTTTAGGCATGAGTATCATAAAAATGCAGAAAGAAAGTACTTATCTAACTCTTATTAGTCTTCTATTGAAAGATGTGACATAAATTAACATCATCCAGGCAGTAGCCAAATAAAAACATAAAATAACATCAACAAAATAAATGCTGAAGAATAGGAAATGAAAAAAAAAAGCAGGTTTGTAATTCCAGACGAATCCTGCCAATTAAGCAGTATTTGAGAAATGGTCACAGAAAGTAAACATTATACACCTGGTAGGTTTAACATGGAAATGATAAAATAAAAAGTCTAGGTAAATTTATGCTTTTTTTTTAAATTCTTCTTCACTGTCCTTGAGGTCAAAGAAGTCAATTTATTAGCACTTTACTTGGGAAAATGATCTTCCTTGAAATGGAATTTACTTAAAGAAATATTCAATTTGCCATTGGTTTCATCTGGTTGATACAAAAATGTAAATGAAAGCCTTTGTAAAAATCTCTTAAAATAACTACTACATGATTAGGCACTAATCTCCTGGATAAATGCCTATTGAATAGGTAATAGATATACTTTTAACATAGAGTGTGTTCCATACACTGATAATTACCTACATGTAAAAAAAAATCACTGAACTGCAGGAATAATTTACTGTTAGAAATAATTGCCTCATGACTCAAGATCATCAAATACTTTTATAAATCTTAGTTTAAAGATGAGAATTTATAAAGTAAACACAATGCATGTAGAAAATATATAATCACTAAGGAATCAAAGAAATGTACCATAGGTAATTAAGAAACTATACTGTGGTACAAAGCTAAATTTTAAATTCTTTAATAGTTTTGAGTAAATAATGACATACTAATGGGTAAAATTAGAAATATTTAAGATTAAAATGATAGCAAGTTTACTGTTAAGGACAACTGTATGAAAACTAGGAAGAATTGTTAAATTACATTGGAACTGCAAATACCAATTATTTGAATTAATTGCATTATACCATCTACTCTTTCAACAAATATTTATTATTTATTGCATGCATGGCACTTACTATAATGGGATATCAGTAAAACATAGACAAGTATAATAATAACTATAATAGGTTTCCTTTATTGTGATATGTGATGAGAAAATGTATATGGGTGGCATTAAGTTATATACCAAGATCAATGTAATTATCCAGTGGAAGTAGAGAGATTTGAGGAAATGTAGGCATAAAATTGGTAGGAGAATAAGAATAATATGTAATATCATAAGGGATTTTTCTTTTATTTTAGAGTCAATTAAACTTACCAGAATTTCCCCTCCGGAGAAACAATAAAATGGCAATACTTTAAATATATTAACTTTAAGGACATTAATTAGAAAGGGGGAAATGTGTCATTTTGGGAAGGAAAAATTGTTTAGGTTGTAGATTTGGTAGTTACAATGACCAGCAAAGACTGAAATGACATGGCATACTAACTATAACGTAATAATAAATTAAAAAGCAAGAGAAAAACATTAGACAGAACTAGAGAAGTCAGGTGATGAATTATTTTTGAAAAGAAAAATGAAGATATTTTGTATATTAGGTTTAGATGATGTTTATTGTGGGAATTTTTTCATCTATATACATCCACCATTTCCACTCACTGGATCATTACTATTCCTATACCTTGTGACTCTGCCACTGACACTTCTGTCTCTACTAACTCCATCATCTCCTCTATCACTACCTCTCTGGTAAGTGAAGAACCAGGATAATATCTACAGCATGTATTCCATGTTCATTACCTTATAGGCACCATATTTAATGGTTTTTGCAGTCTTCACTTTGTTCTATAAAGTGATACTATTGAATCTTAGAGACAAGTTTTAAGTAATTTGCCTAAGATCTTAATCTAGCAATTAAACCAGTCAAGTTTCAAAGAAACCTGGGTAATTGTGATTCCAAAGACAATGATTTTTCTAGTATTTGCTATTGTTTTAGGCACATAGACAATGAATTATAATAACCAAACTATGAGTGCCACATACTACTACATATTTTTAATTAGATGCAATAAAAATCAAAATGGAGGCAAAGGCTGGTTGCACAAGTGGAAATACCCAGATCATAGCTTAGAATGAAAAGCTGAGAATCAAGTATGAACTATTGGAATCATTTGCCAAGAGCGAGGATTGAATCAATCAGAGGGGACAATTCAGATAAAGAAATCAGAAAGGCAAACAAATAGATTTATGAGATATTCCCATAGGAATTAGGCTGAGACAAAAAACAAGTCAAGTCAATAAACCTGAAATGGGAATGATTCGTAGTGTATCATAGAAACTGAAAGAGGACATCTTTTTTTTTTATAATGGGGATCAAACTCATGAACTAACACTTGACAGACAGGCACTTCTGCCTCTGAATTATATCCCCAGCCCCAAGGATATCATTTTTTTAAGAAAAAAGAATTCAGCAGATTGTCAAAATTATAGCCTTCACAGTGAAATATCAATAGTTCTCATTTGTGATGACAAAAGACATAAGCTAACATACAGTTTCAGTCATGTGTGTATGATGCCTCTTTAACCATTACAATATTTTAATCAGATAACTTTGTTACTGAATTTAATTATCCTAAGTGTTTCCACTCTTGCTCTTGGTTCAGACTAAATTTATGATTCTGGAGTTCAATATAAATTGTTTATATAATCATGCTGCTCAAAGCAAGTAGATGTTAATGCTAAATATAATTCTGTAGGAACACAGGTATAATCAGACAAAGTAAGATATTATATCACCTTAGTAATACAGCCACTAAAGGTTTATTTTGCTGCACAGTCCCACTTCTCCAGTCAGTCGACTACAGTTGAAATCTTAGCTGAGCCACTCTGTGGCCATGAGGAATAGTAGTAATAACTAGACCTGTATTGGAAGGTTACTGAGAAGAATAAACGCTATGCAGATAAAGTATTGAATCCAATGGCGATCACATAACGTAACTCTCAATATGTGTTAGCTTTTAGAATTTTTATGTTCTCAATTGAATCTCTCATTCCAGGCAATTACAGTAACTATTGTGAGCACATGACACGAACAAAATTCAGCAATGTATTTTAGCACTAAACACTTTCCTGAAAACAAAACAAGTCAAAATGCTTTATTAACCAAATACATCCTCACACCAAGAGCCAATAATAAGCCTTTGAAGACAGAGACGGAGTTCAATCAACTTGCTTTGTTTTTTTCTGTATAAGGCAATTCCAGAAGACATTAAATGGGCAGCGAACTAAGTTTTACTCAGCCTGAAGAACTGTGTTGCTGCAGTGTTACCAAGTATCCAATAAAGCTGTGTGTCCACTGAGCTTTGTCTATAGACATATGTTTAATGTGACTTTAAATAAACTAATGGCCATACTGTGAGGATGAATAAAAACAAGTTCATTAAGAACATTACTATTTGTACTGTTATTTTTTTTAACCATCAGTGAATGCTCAAATTTCAACCACCATCACTGGAAGAGTATATGGAACTTGCTGCGGAGAAACAAATGCTAGCAGAGTTTTGAAACCACTTGACCAAAGAAACATTTTCTGTGGCAGGTCAGACAGTAAATTTTTCAGGCTTTGTAGGTCATACGATTTCTTTTATAGTTCTTTGAACCATGCCTTTGTAAAGTGATTAAAAAAATCTTATATAAGACATATTTGAATAAGCACAGTTGTGTTCTGATGAATCCTTAGATGTACGCATTAGGATTTGAATTTAATATGATTTTCATACTATGAAATATTACTCCTTTGATTGTTTTCAAACAGTTAAAACTGTAAAACCAATTCTTAGGTCATGAGCCACACAAAAACTGGCAGCAGGCCAGATTTGGCCTACAGGCCTTTGTTAATCTTTGAACTTGAGTATTTGCCCTACCAAATATGACCAGAAAGAAACCGTCTGGTGATACAGTTCTGAATTATCAAAGTAGTTCATATAGTATGAATTAATGAAGAACTCCCAAATAATGTATTATAGTAACTTTTCTGGATATTTCTTTTCCTTTGCTTAGAACATCTGACACACTAATTTTAGGGACATGTTCTTCCCAAACCCTGGAATATGCAAATTCTAATGCCAAGTGTTCCATGCATTCCTGACCATATGCTGCTTAGAAACATGCGGCATATTTCAACATTCTTTCTTAATCTTAGAGTTACAATAATTGGAAATGGAAATTATATCTTTTTTATGATTTTCATGCTAGTTTTGTATTTATACAATTTATTGTCATCATTTTAATATATCCATTGATTTATATAACACTTAGCTTATCTACAACATCTAGTTGAAAATATCCACAAAAAGATCAGTTAAGAATTCTAACACCTTCAAGATAAGACTTTATAAATATCAAAGAACAGGAAATCTGTTCTGTAATTACTCCTGATTTAGGATGTGCAGATTGAGACATTATGTTCTCCTAAACTAGCAGAATGGATCTTGTCTGTTAAAGGTACACTGCTTCATGAAAATGCACTTTCTATTACTGGAAGAAAGACATTTAATACATAACTAGAGACTGAACAAGCAGGCCCTTTATAAAAATAAAGAAGACACTTTGAGGATTAAAATATGCCTATTGCAGTTCATTGCTTCTGGTTCCTTCTTTCAAATGGAAACCAGCATTACTTTTAAGCATTCAGGCACACTGGGATTATGACGTTTTGTATAAAATTTAAAACTTGTTACATTATCCTTTTTCTCCTTAAATTAACTGACATAACAAGCATAAAGCGTATTTGAAAATATTTTTCAAGTAAAAGCACCACCATCAAAATGGTTGTGAGTTTTCTTAGTTAACAATAAATTTTAATTTGCGAACAAAGCATGAATTATATACTCTCACCTCTTCCTAATTTCAGAATCCACAATAATTTGCCTCTTCTTTTGTGGAGGTGGTGGTGGAAGTTCTTCTTGGGCATGCTTTACCAGGATTTGTTCCCTTGTGGTCACCATAGTTACCGTTTCCATTACAGTTGTCTGTGTCAGTGATGGCTGAGTGGTGGTGACAGTCTGTGAAATCTGTGAGAAGTATTGAAACAGAGGTCAGACATTGCTCAAAAGACTTTAGTAAAGACTGCTTGGAGTGGTTAAGGAAAATAATGAGAAACTGTTCCTGCTTCTTGGTAGACTGACCTTCAGATCAAAATAGCACCTTATTGAACCCAAATCAAATTGTTTTATCTGACTGAAGTTATGTTGACTGAAACAGGAAAACTCTAAACCAGAAATAAACTCAGTGCCTCTTCAATTTATTGGTTAAACCATAGGAAATAAAAGGACAAGGGCGAAAAACTCAGAGCACTATTCTGATATTTAATTAAACATGCTGTTTCAAGTGTTTACAACGTTACTACAGCTTTTACTAAAGTCTCTGAACCAATTCCATTACCGAGAATGTACTTTACATATTCATTAATAGTTTAATAATTTTAAATAGAAATAACACTTAAAGGAAAGCAAATCATGTCATTGAAATATAAAATAAATATATTAATTTAATATATTTTGTGGACTGTATTTTATAATTATAATGATTAGTTTTGTTATGTATTTTAAAATAAAAATCATTTGAATTTAATCAAAACTTATCTTTTCAATGCCTTCAAAATTATAATAAAATGGAAAAAACGTGCTTATTAGTCCACAATATCTTTATTCTCAGTGCTACTCAAACATTAAGAAATTTTTGTTTTACATCCATAAACATGTCCGAATATTCAGTTCTAATTCATCATCAGAGACTCTCAGTTTATAATCCCACTTCCAGTTCAGATACTCTTTTGGGAGGTATAGATCACCAGTCTTTGGAATAATGTGGCATTTGAAGCAAGTTTAAGCAGTCATCATCTCACTATACAGGCATCAATTCTCCGTCTCACACCATTCTTTTCCTTTATAAAGTAACCTTTGTGGTGTTCATCACTACCTTCTGGTGGTCCATCCTTTTTGAAAGATATATTACCAAGGTGCACACACACACACACACACACACACACACACAAGTCTGCACTGGATTGGCTTTTACATGTGAGTCAGAGGCAAGGATTTGGCTGGGGTCAAAATTAATTTTACTGACTTTCCTGAACTGCTTAAGAGATAGTGGGAAGGATGTGTGGGAACCTGCATGCCTCCCACATGAATTTTGTGCAGGTAACACAAAGTGACTATTGCATGAACAAATGAAGTTTACATGGAATGAAAAATTAAATGCAGTCTTAAATTAGGACTCCAAGAGCATTCTTTTGTGATAGATTTTGTCCATGAGCAAATGAATTTTTGACTGAAGAGACTTGTATAAAGCACAGGATTTTCTTATTTCAGCTATCAAATTGGCAATTAACCATTTCCCATGATATGTTATGTAACAACTGCTTTAACATATATGTTTTAAAAACACTAGCCACGTTTTTTACATTTCCAGATCCAAGGGACTTCCATTTTGATAGCCTATTTAGGTTACTAATAAAAGAAAACTGAAAGACATCAAATTTCTACATGATCACAGCACAGGTTTTCTCTTTTCTAAGAACTTCATAGGATTCATTCCATAAAAACTAATCACTGAACCCCAAACACTCAAACAATACAGTCGAAAGACATGTCATGATAAAGGCTGAAAGCAAGAGTTTCTTCTAAAAATGCTTACAATATAAACTAAATCCCAACATAACTGCAGGTAACACAAAGTGACTATTGCATGAACAAATGAAGTTTACATGGAATGAAAAATTAAATGCAGTCTTAAATTAGGATTCCAAGAGCATTCTTTTGTGATAGATTTTGTCCATGAGCAAATTACTTTATGTGCAATGACTGTAGAAGGGAATAATACTTGGAGCGGGAAACTATTTTCAAAATGTGGTCACCAGAATGCAGATACCATGAAACTCTGAAGCTATTTGTTATGGTTTAGGCTTGAAATATTCCCAAGTGTCCATGTGTTGAAAAGGTGATTCGATCACTGGGGGGCACTATACTCACTAATCTAAGGATTTCTTCCACTAACAAGTTCAGTGGCTGCATTTGCAGTTAGAAGGTGAGGGCTTTTTGGAGAGGAATCAGTGGTTCTGTCAACTGGAAGAGAATATTCTTATCCCTTGCCCCTCTGTTCTCTCTATGCGTCCTGGCTGCCACGTGATGAACAGCTCTTCTCTGCATGTCCTTCCACTATACCATTTCTGCATTGCAGCCAACAGACCAGGGACTAAAACTAGGTTAAAAAAAAACAACCCTTTTCTTTAAATTATGATTGTCAAGTGTTTTGTCCGAGCAATGGGAAAGCAAGTAAACACTATTGCTTTTACATTATATGTAATATGAAACATGCCTGTTGCTGAATATCTAGCTATGTGAATAATACGTACAGTGTTAAGATTTTCTTCCTGATAAATATAAAATTGGATGTGCCCACCAATGACAAAGGGAAATGTCAACATAAATGTAATATGAAATTGCATTGAAGAATATAGAAAATCATATATTAATAAACAATAATTTCAATTACATTATAGTAAGAGAATTGCAATTGTTTTACACTGCCCTACTACAATATTATAATTGAAAATATTATTTCATTTCCTTTGGGATAGAGAAACACAAAAACACCCATATACTGACTCGCCAAGTCCATTATTCATAACAAATTAAAGATTACTCTCATAACCTATTTCTCATAATCAGAATATAAAACAATTGGTCAAATAATAAATTTCTCCATGGCTTTACTAATGGAATTTAAATGTTTAAATATGTATTAGAATCATTCAGGAAATGAACATAACTTCCTGCTTATAACAGTATTACAAGATTTATTATTCCTACATCTCTTCCCTTAGCATGGCAGCAACTTTCCCATCTACAAAGAAATATATATATATAATTTGGTGGGGTGACTGTCTCTCGCTATGTAGTTTAGGCTGGCCTCAAACTCACTGTATAGCCCAGGCTGCCCTGGAACTCACAGTTACCTTCATGCCTCAGCCTCCAAGGTGCTGGGATTACAGGTATTCACTATCACACATAGCCATCAGTAAAAATATTAACTGACAGAAACTGGCCTTTTTGTGACTTCCTACAGTTAAATTTAGTTTTGAGTCTTAGATCAACACAAAGTTGTACATTGTTTCTACATGACAGATTTAAAAAGTTGAAGCCTGATCATCATGACTCTAATAAAACTGTTTTCAGAGCTCCATAATATCATTTATTTGCTAGACTAGCAATAATATGATTGGCACTCCAAACCTAAGGATTCCTGTCTGGGGACACCATATTCAATTGAAGCAATATGAAATTATATAAGGTATTCAGCAGTTAAATGACAATGTTTCCCTTATATTCCAGTACAGCATATATTGTACCTGTATTCTTTATAGGACATTCGGAAATGAGTAAAAAGTTATGTTCACTGTTAGGAAATTTAGAATAGGCAGGTTGATAAGCATGAAAGTAATTTTGAAATAAAACGGGTGTCATATGACAAAATATAGTAACATGCACCAAACATGGTGTAATCAACAAAGTTTCTTTTGATATTTTACAAAAAGCAGATCTGCTTCTGTGGGCATCTTAGCATTTTAATTTATTTTGTTGTTGAAGGCTGAATATTATATTTATTCCTGTTCATAGGGTCATTTTTAACAGTAAAATATTGAAAGCAACCTAAAGCCTCTATGTTTTGCTTTAAATGATCTATGGTATATGAATGTCATAAAGTATACATATTTATAAGTTTTAATGTCTTTGGAAAGTGTTCATATTTTGTACTAGGTAAATAATGAAATATATAAATATTGGTCACTATTTTTGGTACAAAATATAATTTCCATTCTGCATTATGTATTTCTGCATTTTTCTAATTTCCAAATTTTTACTACAAAACATTCCCTAAAAATAGTGTTTTGTAGGCAAAGAAAAATTATGAAACATTTTTTGAGCTGTGTAATTCCTATGTCTCAAAATTGTCAAAGTTATGATTCTGTCTTCTAAGTATATTAGAATTTGAGTAACTATAAATCTAGTAAGAAAATGCAGATTAGATCAGTCAGAATTTAAAGTATCTACTTTGAGCTATAGACTTTTAAGCTACCTAAGTATACTCTTATCCAGTCATTTTTTCCATTTTGATTATATATGTATTTTAAATGACTTTGAAATACTCTCATAAAAGTAAGATTGTATAAATATCATTCCCTTGATCTGTCAGTTAATCGATTCGTTAAAAAATGGAAATTAATTCAGAAATCTACATGTTTGGATCTGGTAACTAGTCTCTCATAGAATAATTAAAATCAAGCCTGGAATTCCAGAAATTCAGAGGCTGAGGCAAGAGGATTCAAAACTGGAGTTCAGTCTGGGGAACTTAGTGACTTAGGGAGAATCTGTCTCAAAATAAAACAAGAAAAAGCTGGGGATGTAGCTCAGTACTAAGTCCTTTTTTCCTCTCTTATAGTGCAAAAAATTAAAATTAAAATACTTTAAATTTTTTTCTTTCTTTCTTTCTTTTTTTTTTTTTTTTTTTTTTTTTGCTACCGGGGATTGAACTCATGACTGTGTGCTTGACAGGCAGGCGCTTATGCCAACTGAGCTAAATCCCCAGCCCTAAAATTTTTAATAATTAAAAAAGAAAAAGAATACTAGAAGTAGATAAGCAGAGGTCTTGAAGCCAGGCTCGAGAATTTCCAAACACCAGATCCAATTTATACACAGTGATATTTTGAATTGGTTGATTATGGTCTCAGAGCTTTGATTTCTCTTTTTAATATGTAAAATAGGAAACAATGCATATCTCAAAATGTGTTGCCAGCAAGTGTAGCTTCACCATTGTTTAACTTATACAGACAGCCAGGATCACAGTTTAGAACTCTGTGCTTGTTCTCATGGTCTAGTTTCTGAGTACATGTTCTATGTGTTAATTTTCCGTTGGGACCATGAACTACATAGATAGTGCTAGTCTCAAGAATTAAAAAATATATGGTGGTACGTGCCTCTAATTTCAGCATTTTAGGAGGCTGAGGTAAGAGGATCACCATGAGTTTGAGGACAGCTTGGACTACATTGTGAATTCAAGCCAGATTCAACTACATAGTGAGACTCTGCCTGAAAAAAAATTAAAAGATGCAATATATGAACACAATAAATGTTCTCTATTGATGAATATTAATATTATCTACCACTTTTGATGAATACTCAGGGAAATTTTAGTAATTTTGTAATAGTGAAATTTCTTACACATAGAATTATGTAATTTGCAAAGTTTCATTTTCCTGTTGTAAAAAAGATTGAAAGCGCACTTCCCCAATCTCCTGAATATTCTAAAAGTGTCAGAATTGTGCATTAAGGTTGCGTCATGGTTGTAAATGTAAAAAAATCAAACTAATGTATTCTCATGCAATGAAGTGCTTTTTTAACATCTTCTGTTTGTTTAAAAATGCACATTTGGCATGGAATTACATGTACATTTAAGGAAAATATAAAAATATGAGAGTCTTCTTTTCCACCACTGTCTTTCATTTCTCAGGGATACTTAGTTACATTTACCACCTCTTCTTAAATTTTAAATTCTCTTTATTGATACTGTTAATCTTTTATTTTTCATTCATATTCTTAATTTTATCTTTTATTCTTCCATTTATTTATTTGAATATTATTTTCTAAATTCTCTATGACTTTTATTACTTGCAGATTTAAATATACAATTTTAAAAAAGAAATTTACTCAAAAAATCAAATCATAGAATTTACTCACCTAATCTAAAATAATAATTATTATTAAAATAATGATACTTGCAATTATGATTGTCAATTATGCAGTACTTTGCATGTTCTAAGTGTTATGCTGAGTGTTCTGGATTTACAATATTAATTAAAATACTTTGAATACAACCCAGTATACAATGAAGGCTTAGTGTGTGGCACTTGTCATTACCCTACAATGGCTCTCAGAGAAGTAGTAATGTTGTTTTCATTACACAGACAAAGGGTAATTTGCTCAAGCAGATACAAGTTTTAACTAGCAGAACAGAAGGATAAATCCAAGTCTGACTGCTCCTTTATGCAACTTATGGTAGCTATGTTTATTCCTACACTTGCTTAGATTTCTGACTAGTGATCATGCCTTTACATAATATAATTGTGAATGTGTTCATATACATATATAAAATCAGAAGATTGAGAATAGAAACAATGAGTTACTATACAATTTGCAAAGAAAGATTAATATTAAACGTTTTTGACTCATGAAAACTAGGATGAAATATATGCAAAATAAATCAAATGAACTATACCTGATTACAAATGTATATAGAGTAAATACATATGTACACATATACAAGCATAAGCCAGGTTAACAAACATGGGTCAAATTTTCTCATCATTCACACATGTGTGAATGTGGTGTGTGCAACTTTAAACTGATCATTAATGTTTAATGAATATGAGTGGATTGTATTTATATAGTTTAAAACAAACTGCATAATCATAGCAACAGCTTTAGCTGATAACTGGCATGTGGACTTAAAACTAATTTTACAGTCACAAAGCACAGCAATCTGGTATAAGATTAATATGTTTAAGGAAGAGAAAATATCTATAAGCTGAGCTCTTGGAGAAACCTTGGATAAAAGGTCAAGTATTCATACAAGAGCCTGAGTTATTAAACACAAAGTTATAAAATGTTTGATCTCATGAATGAGTACAGCGCAACTATCATAGCTACATGTAACCTACAAGAACTGCTAAAGATCCCTAAAGCAGATTTGTAGATGAAGTTTTACATTAACTACTCTCATGACTTGATACTAGTAATACAGCAACAAATTTTCAGGAATAGCTACTGACATTGGAATCCTGAGCACTCAGTCACTTAGGCAGAAGACAGAGAAACATGATTCTATTTTTAACAGAAAATATATGATAACGAAGCAATTCATTATGTAAAAATACTTCTTTGATTTCATGTATTTGTCTCTCACTTCAAATTATCTGTAGTTTAAAATGTATCACTGAAGTATGCTGAAAACATCACTAAGTTTTCTTTCACAATTCTGCGTGCTAGAAATTTGAAATAAAGATGTCAGCAGTGCTAAGAAACTGAAAAAAGTACAAGTTAGCATCTAGATTCATGTGAAATACAGAATTTGAATAACAGAATTAACTGTACCTGAAAAACCTGAAAAGAAGTAAAATTCAGTTTTTCTGATCCATCTGACCTTCCTCTACATGCCCTCTCTCATAGATGTGATTAAACATATTCTGTAATAGAGAGGAACACTATCTGGTCTATGAGTAGTAAAAACAATTTTTATTTTGTTTGTTATGTGTTGTTTCCTTTATTATCAGTAGATGCTGAGTATTTTGTCTTTGTGGTATTTTGATTACATATTCATTATGACCAAAATAAAATAATTTCAGAAATCACTGTCTTTTAAATTGGAAGTGAATTTTGTTTTCATCATTATCTTCCACTGACGCTGTGGCTGATATAGTAAGGAAAGTTGAAATTTTTTCACCCTTCCGAGGTTTAAACAAAATTTTAAGCAAAGAGAAATGTATCATAGACATTATGAACTAGAAGATGCTCTAGAGATTCATCTACCCTAAGCTTTTCATATTTATGTATAATAAGTGAAAGACTCCAAGTGTTAACTATGCCTTAATCTATTAAATTTTGAGTGACTACAATGTTTTATATAGCTGTAGGTAATAAATTTACAGTGTGAAGCCTATTGGACTGATATACATGGGCTATTGCAAACACCTATTTTAGTCAGAGATAGCAAAGTGAGAGTTATTTTTCAAAGTAATTGGATCTATAACTTCAAAATTTTTCTAATAAATCTGTAACTGAGAAGTTAACTAAAAGCTGCTCTAAAATTTAAGGTACTTAATCTGTGAGATTAAATAAAATCAAATCCTAATTTTCTTTTAATTCGTTTTTATTAAAACACTTATTTTTTAATTGGCAGCTGGCTTATTAGGCTTGGAGAGTTTTCAGGAACCAATGAAAACGGTTGTCAAGTGAAAGGCTTTAGGGAATTTTTAATTAAAATTACTGGCAAAGAAGAAGACAAGCAAAACTATTGTAAATATAAATATATTGATAGTTTTAAAATGCTTTGAGAATGGGTACAGCTGAAATGTGGATGTCAAATATTTTACAAAGCTTACAAATAATGTTTTTTAAAGAATGAGAATTGACTCACAAAAGAAAGTCAAATGAATATATTTTAATCATCATACGTTTGTATCTTTCTGCTAGTATTTTGGCTATAATGAAAATCACTGGTTTATCATACCCATTCATGTTTTACATTTCTCATGTTTCTGCCAAGATTATTAAATTAGCAGAATATTACATATATAAAATGTGTGCATACAAATGTGTATGCATATGTAATAATAATTTTCTCCCTTTGGGTACCACAAAGCCACGGACATGCAGAGCAGGAACTCCAAGTGTTGTACTTTTTTTAACTTTCATGTTGAAGAAGAGAGGAATTGTTTTTTTGCCAACTGAATGTATTTTTATTGGTATATGTATGCAATACATGAAATGTGTATTTATTTGTAGGTATTGGTAAATCCATATAACACATCTTCCATTTCTTTTTTTTTTTTTTAATTGGTACCGGGGCTTGAACTCCCAACCACACACTTGCAAGGCAGGTGCTTATGTTGCTGAGCTAAATCCCCAGCCCCCATATAACACATCTTAATCATTCTGATCCCCCTTTGCTTCTTCCATGTTTCTCCCCTTTGCCTTTCCTCTACTCCAAAAAACCTGATTTTATTTTATACATTAATTCAATTATCATTGGGTTATCAAGATGAGAGAAATCATGAAATATTAAACTTTCTGACTTACTGCGCTTAACATAATGGTCTCACTTCCATCAGTTTTCCTAAAAACGACTGGAATTCATCTACTGTACAAATTCCATTGTGTATAAAACCATATTTTCTTTATCTGTTTGTCTGTTAATGGTCATCTAGAATATTCCAAGAGCTCAGCTATGGTGGTCATGTTTCTCTAAATGGAGGTGTGTATGTATTATAGAATACTGTCTTCCCCTCTTCAAAACTATGTCCAGGAGACATATATCTGGGTTAAATGAAATATTTAGATTTAGCTTTTTATAAATCTTCATCCTGATTTCCACTGGATATGTGCTAATGTATATTCTTACAAACAATATAGAACAGTTCCTTTCCCCTATAACCCTTATACTTATTTTTCTGTGTGTTCTTGATAACAGCTATTCTGACTGGAATATGATGGAACCTCAGAGCTGATTTGCATTTTCCTTATGGCTAAAACCGCTATTTTTTCATGTATGGACTGATCATTTCCACTTCTTTTAAGAGTTTCTATTCAGTTGATTAGCTCACTTTTTGAATGGGTTGTTGAATTGGAGTTTTTTTTTTAAGATCTTGATAGATTGCAAATATAAGTCTCAGAAGAGGAGATTTCTGTGTATATTAGTCTTATTAGTCTTATATGTGGCCATATTTGAGAATATTGTAAAAATGTTCAGTAGCAACATAGTAATAGTCATGAAATAGGATTGGGACTTTGAACTTATATGAATTATAGAGTTTTCTTTATTATGTAAATAGAGATTTTTATCTCTAAATATCTGATGTCAAAATTTTAATATAAATTACTACAATAAATCATAAAGCATATGAACTATGTACTTTTTTCAAGTTTATATGAGTTCAGTAAAATGTGTAAAATAATTCCTTAAGTCACTTAAATGATGTAATATTTTCCAGAATTAACTTTAATCATAGTTCATAATTATAATCAAGATAAGAATATATTCATCTGGGTCATAGCACTTAGAAAAATATAAACTGCGTAAATCTCAGCAGGCATATTTATAACTAATTAGGGCAGATAAACGGTCAGTTGAATTTGTGTGTGTGTATGTGTTTGTTTGAGACAGGCTCTTGATATGTAGTTAAGGCTGGCCTTGGGCTCACTTTGTAGCCCATGCTCGTCTTGAACTTGCAAGGAACCCACTGTCTCAGCCACCTGAGGGCTGGGATTTCAAGAATGTGCCACCAGGCCTGGCTGATCCATTGAGATTTTATAGAATTCACCTCAGGAATTTCATTTGCCCTCTTTTCCTATTAAGCATCGACATAACGTGAGTTATTATAAGTTCAACATTTAGAAACAAATTATTGTTATTTTCTTAGACTGGCTTCTCATCCAGTTTAAAGTCCTCAGCTTGTGCCCAGATATTATTAAAACCAAACTTGACTTTTAAATGCAAAAGAGTAAGCAGCCTTCACAGTTGATATTTTTTCATGCTGAACTCTTGCCATGTAACTGTTTTATAACTCAAAATCCCTCTAAACTCTGACCTGAATGGCAGTCAAAGTCCTAGGCATACAATGTTCTTTACATGAGCACAATCAGATGCCCTGTCACTTCAGTCAGAATTCTAATATCTTGCCTTACAATAATGAGCTGTATCTAGTATCGAATTTTTGCTCATTCTTTATAACAACCATTTAAAAGGCTGATTAAAACAACTGAGAATAAAGAATTAATGAGACTGATTTTTCCCCTCAAGTATGAGGAAAAAAAGTGCTTTTTTTTCAAAGTCACAACCTTAACTTCAACATTCTTGGAATGTTTATGTAATATTGAACAAGCTCAATCTGACATTCATTAAAAAGATCAATTGTTTTCTGTTTTTACGTCTAAGCTATTGTTTCTTTGTTTCTTCTCTTTATCTCTTAATTCCTCTTTCCCTGGGTAGCTCCATTTCTTTCTTTCTAGGAGAAGAATAATGCTCAGTAAAGATTTGGATTGGCCTCACAGCAGCACATTTTTGGGAAATCCAATGAGAAAAAACAGAGATGTGAGTTTACAAAAGGCTCCGGCTTAGTGGTCTGGAAAAGAACCAGCCTAAGTTCAGCCCATTTATCTGTTCCTGTTGTGGTAAAGGAGTGTAAAACTGCTTGAAAACAAAACTAAAAAGATATCTCGGTGAACCACAACTAGCCCTGCAGACTCACTAAGCAATATTGCTTATCCATCAAGAGCACTATTTTTTTTCTCCTTGAAATGTTTTTATGTCTACGGCTTTATTTTACTGTTACCACTTTCTAGTGAGGAAGTAGAACAAACACATGCTGTAATGTATGTTAAACACCATTTTATAAAAGCTAGTATTGTATTACAGAAGAGGTCAAATGAATTGTTTAGTTGGTGGTCTCATAATGTTAGCTTACTAAAAATACAAGTTCTAACACTTTATCAAAAACTATAATTATCAAGTCATTTCTTACAATTGGATGAGACAACCTTTATTGAAAAGTTGTGTCATCCTAAAGAAATGAATATATATACACTTAAAATCTGTCTTCTTTAGAAGGTATCTGTTTTCCCATTTCAGCTAGCATTGTGATGAAGCAGAATCTGAGGAAGAACATATTTTTCATTGTCTTTTTTAATTCACTGTCTACAAAAATATATTTTGCAGTGTAAATCAAAAGTCTTAGTAAAGGTGCAGATTCCTGGGTCTTTCCAAAGACCTGCTGAGAATGACATTTTCACAGCAAAAGGCCTAGAATTTGCATTTTAATCAGGTGTTCATGTGATTATCACGCAAATTGAAGCCTGAGAATCACCACACAAGTGAAGTATAATATGAACAACAGTTAACAAATACACTTCCATATATATGTCACTTAAAAGGAACACATTTCAAAAACACTTAATCAAATAATGTCAATCATTCTTTACATGATTTCTAACCATGCTATTGCAGTCTGTGGAAGCAATTTAGTACATCCTGCAATGACACTACTGAATTAAAAAGTTTCAAATTTATGAATGCCTTACAAATTTGTACCAATGATAATTCAAAGTCAAAGTACCATAGAAAGATCACAGATAACAGGAGAAATACTGATCCATTTGTAGAATCTCTACTCAATACATTAAGTGATAAAATATATTTAATGGAAAACAAATAGAGCTTTTATTATTACTTAATATCTATGATAAATGGCCACAATGCATACTCAGGTTTCTTCAAATTTTAAATGGAGGTGTTTTTATAGAGAAGATTGAACTGCAATTGAAAGTGACATAGGATGGCAGATCATATTTTCTTAAATTGTGTTTCTGGAAGCAATACCTCGAATCTCCTTCATTATTTAATAAACACTTTCTTGGTGTTACTTATCAGATGACAAATCTCAAGAAAAAAGAAAACAAATTCCCTCTACATATCTCATAATAAAGGAAATATTTGCCTAATATCTATTAAATGGGTTAGTAGCAGTTTATGCATGGAAATAGCTGCACATTGTAAGCAGTTATGAAAAGCCCTTATAGTCCAAAACAATGCAGCAGAATATGCTACATACTTCTATGTGTAATGTGAATAATTCAAATGACTACCCATTATGTTATCATCTGACAATCTCAGACCAAAGACCCATACTTTAAAAACACCCTGCTTTTTAAAAAAATTACTGAAACTTGAAAAACTTATAAAACTACATTACTATATTACAAAATCTTAGGTATTTTCCTAAACTATATCATTTTGGTGTTACATTGCATCACAGCCATGATTTTATGAATTCAATAGTTTGTGGCAGACAGTCCATTGACTAGATGGTCATTTTCACTAATTAAAAGAAGCTTTCAGAGAAATTAAAGGATTTCAGCCCCAGTTCTGATCCTACCACTTACTTTCCTTTGGATAATCTACTTTTCTTACCTGAAATTCATTTTCATTTTTTAGACATAAAATGAGGTTGACTGATGACTTATGTTTCTTGGAATCTATAATCTAGAGTTAGCGCAGGATGGTACAGTTTTCTAGCATTTTGTCCAACTTCTCTGTCATTCAGTTCCCTATTAATATGGAACTAGAAGGGATTACATCCTATGACAGTGATTGCTTCATTGAAATAGCACTCATTCCTCTACCTTCTTCTGACTTTTCAATATCAAGACTGGCAAGGGAGCCATGTATATACTTCAATTGAATACTGCGTAGAAACTTATCAAATGACATATTTTATATGGTCATGGTATTTTTTAAAATATGGTAACTGGGCTCACTTACCTGTGCTGAGCTCTTTTCAAGTTTTTGGAATAAATTATCCCAACGCTGGGCAAAGTTTTCCATCCATGCTTCAATCTTTTGTGTCACTGACTTATTTTTCAGTGTTGAAAGAAGATCTTGACTGAGTGAACTGAGTTTGTCCATTGTTTGCTTTTTCTTTTCTAGATCTGCTTTTAAAATCTGTTTAAACATGAAGATCAGAATAAATTCATGTTCAAGGTTACATTTCATTTATGCATTGTAGCTCAATCTATTTTTGCACATACAGTATTTATTCATCTGTTTAGATGAGAAAATATTGCAATCAAGGTGCAATGGTCATAAACATATGGGTAGAAAAGTATAAGCGAAATAATCTTCCTACGAAAGTGAAGAGAAAATAATAGAGGGAAATACAATATAGAGATCCAGTAGAAGCACTTAAAAGCTACCTAAAAATATCTGAAGGGCTGTCAAGTGAAAAAGTGCTGTCACTCCAAAACACAAAACAGAAATTACAGCGTGGAAACAAATGTGTGTCATTTGTTAGAAAATGGATATACTTTGAGATAATAATTCTAAGTGAATTAAGTCAACCATAGAAGATGAAGTATCTCACAGTTTCTCTTATATGAGAAACTCAAAGTGTAAAAAAAGAACACGATAGAAGATAGACTATAGGAAAAGGAGAGATACTTTGGGGAGACTGACAGGGGGTTGGGGACAAGGGGAAATTAGAAAGGGAGGAGGGGAAGGAAGAGTAAAAAGGATTAATATGTGATATATATGTGTACCAATTCCCCATGATAAATGTGTTTATTGTTTATCTCAAACATGTACTAATAAAAAAATTCGGTATTGAATGATTACTCTAGGATGGTACTGAATTTCCTTTTAAGTCTTGATAGAATTCAATTGGAAATGGACTATCATATACCAGGGGTTCTGGTGAGTTGAAAAGACAAGGATGGCTAAGGGGCTTTGCCATTCTAAAATGTTGTGTTTTTTGCATCAACTTGCTATATTATTTACTTCCACAAATTGCACATTCCATTCATTATATATAAATTTAAAAAAATTCTGTTGTAGTTCAATGACCCTGACATTTTGTAGTATCTATTATTACAAATTAACATTTGGCTAAGTGAATAATTTTTTGCTAAAATACAAGTTTATTTTAAAGACCATTAAGTAAAATAACTAAGTCACTGAGTGTAACCCAAACCCTTCAGAATCTCTTGGCTTATGTTCTAAATCATAGGTTTTATGAAGTGATTTTTATACCATGCATATGTACAAAGTTCTTCCAAATCATGAAGGTTCCACTTGCAATTTAGTTGATTTGAAATGAATAAACAAATAGATTTATGTGAAATCAGTAGATCATGACAATTTGTACTTTTACTTTAGACACTGAAGTCACTCTATCCATAGGAAAATCTAATTTCCAGGTACCAAATGCCAGTTTGTGACTTAACTTGTAAACATAGATGAAGAATAAGAAAGGGTAAAATCATTTTATAGTTCTTTTACAACCCCATTCTTCTGGTAATAGCAAGTACAATGAATATAAAGTAAACTATGATGCCTGTCTTTCTAAAACAAATGCAAATTTATTTAAAAACAACTTCACTACATATGGCAAGGAAATTGTCATACAGCAATTGCTTATGGAACAAGTATCATTGACACAGAGCAGTCAACATTTCCCTGAAAAGAAGACTTTATGTAGCTCCTTTTGGGATGTCACCTACATTGATAGCTACGAAGGGTAGAATGCTCTGGTGTTTGTTTCAAATAATTTCTCATTTACTTAGACCCTGCTTCATCTGCATTTTATTTTGTAGTTGTCCTGCCATTTTTAAGAAGGAAAAATCAAGTTTTAATTTTTAAATTTTTTTTTTTAAAATTTCTATTTGTCTCAGTTTAAACATTGTGATATACTAAAATATGAATTAAGGTATTACAAGTCGAATTTGTATCAAAATAAAACTCAGTGTGGGTAATGCAGCATAAAGATTTTGTTTATTCATTTTGTTTAATTCACATGCTATGTTTTCTATTAAATTTAAATGCATATTTGCACTAATACTAAAACAACAGTTTATGCTACCTCCCTAGAACTGAGAGCCAAATTTGAGTTTCAACATATATTCCTCCAATTCATTTTTGGAGCCTTATTTTACTTTTGTTTCTCTATTAACTTTTGGCATGCATTCATTTTGTTATAAGTCACTGAAAGTTCTTTTTTAAAAGAAACGTGGTATAAATAAAGACATTAAAGCTAACAAAACAAAAGTACGACCTCTTATGTTCTTAAAAATGTTGATAGAAGATACCACAGTGATATATGTGCACCCATGTTTATAGCAGCACAATTTGTAATTGCCAAATATTGGAAACAATCCAAGTGCCCATCAATCAAGGAATAGGTAAAAAAGATGTGGTATTTTTATACAATGGAGTACTACTCAGCAATAAAGAAAGATTCCATTGAGGCTTTTATAAGTAAATGGACGCAATTTGAAAATATACTATCAAGTGAAATAAATCAAACTC
Organism: Dolichotis patagonum; assembly: GCA_004027295.1. NCBI lineage: Eukaryota > Metazoa > Chordata > Mammalia > Rodentia > Caviidae > Dolichotis > Dolichotis patagonum. The sequence continues at coordinate 19,023 of PVJX010011670.1, read as the reverse complement.
ACATGTGAAAATACTGTATTACCTCCCTAGAGTAAGACACTGAAAGAACAAATACAATTCATAATCTACAATAAATATTATGTAATGGTAAGAAACTACTCAAAGAGGAAAAGTAACTGGGATGGGGAAAGGAGGTAAGAAGGAAGGGAAATATATATAGAAAAGATAGCTAAGATGACTATACTACTAATTATATTAGTTCTTGGAAAAGAACTATTAATACTCAAATGATTAGATCAATTTTATATGTCTATATGTGGTAATCTAAGCAACCCCTTTGAAGGTAAAATTATGAAATATTACAAACATTGTTAAATTCCTATCATCTTGTTTTGAAAACCTATACTGTTATTGTTTTGGATTTGTTGTTTGTCTCCGTTGCTATTTGTTTTTCTTTTCTGTGACTTTATTTCTCTTAAATCAAAAAAATGGTGATAGCAAATTGTTTGTTCTTGATTTCTATCTTTCTCTCTCTCCTCCTTCTATTCCTGACCTCTCTTCTTAATTTCCAAATCTTTAAGTGATTCTCACAATAGTTAGCAAATGAAGGAAGAAAGGAAACACAGAGAATTTGCCATAGATGTTGGATCATATTACATAATTACCTTTTCTCACTTATCCTTGAATGTCAATTGTTTTACACTTGATTCCTACGTGTGCATATTAAACCACTCTGATTTAATTGTTTTTGAATGTTAGAGTATAAAAATGTCATTCTGAACAACATCATGAATCGACTATAGGTGTATGACTGACACTGACTCACAAAGTTCTAAAAAATTCAGGAGGCAAAAGGAAGCTCTAGAAAAATTATATAAGGTAAATCAGCTAGGATATGAAAAAAATATGTATTTTATTTTCTTAGTAGCCAAAAACATTTCCAAGTTAGACAAAAAGCCACAGTCAGTAATCAGATTTCATCAGTATTAGGTGTAGGAAAGACAGACACCTTGCTCAATAAAACAACAGTGGGCAAGATCTATCTTATCATGGTTAGAAGATAAAATGAAGTGGCCCAGCAAATATCCACCCTATGTTACAGAGAATAACTTGAATGCAATTTATTTTACACCAGAACAAGTAAGTTATTGATCTAAATATAAGAAGTACTCCATTTCATTCTAATAGCCAACTGTAGTATTTACCCTTTCAGGGTTCACAACTTGAGAAAGACTTAGAATCAGCTGGAAGCCTTGCTAAAATGCAGATAGCCATGGCCTAGTTTCAGAGTCAGTTGGCCTGCATAGGGATCTAAAAATTTGTGTTTCTATGTTTTCAGGTGATGCTGCTGCTGCTGCTCTGAGGATCATACTTTGTGGATGAATTAAGTGAGGGCCATTGTAAGAATTCTGGTCCAAGTGGACAGTCATGGTGAAACAACACTACCAATAAGGACTTACAGAGCTCCCATCCCTACTCTACTTGTCATTTTATTTCACAACCACTTTAGAGCACAGCATTCCCAGAGTCCTACAACATATTCTGGCGGGTCACTGTGCTCCCCAGATTTTCTTTCCCGGCAAACACCAACAGTCCCCAGGAACAGCTTCCAATGGATTTGATCATTTGCATGAGAACTTATGTATGAAAATCTATCAATCTTAGAATTCACATCATAAGGACTACAGTTCCTTCCATGCTTTAATTTTTATCCTTTACATAAAATCAAAACATCAGTTTTTTTTAACTCAAAAAAAGATAGGCCCGCATGGTTTAGGCATAAATTCCACAGTAGAGGAAATGAAATACAAATCTCCTCACCTTACACCTCCAGAGGAAAACAGGAGACAATCCCATGGATTATTAGTGATAATATTTCAAAACAAATTATACTGATAGTAAATAAAAGAGCGCTTTACCACACTCTATCTATACCTATGTACGCAGTAGGAACTGGTGACAGATGGTACCTGTTTTGGGTCTCAGATTGTGACATATTTTAATGAACATTAAATTCTTATTCACTGCCTGAGTCAGCAGGGGAATTTTACCTCAAATTCTAGACCAGCTGTCAGGTTTTGTTAATTGGCTTAAACTATCAAATGGTAAGACTTAGACAAAACATATTTTCACTTTGTTCACAACTAAGGTGACATAATATGAATTTTAATCATATTGAAAAATTATTGAGACCTTGCTAAGAGAGAATTTACATAGTCCTGAGGCTCGCAAAGTCTTTTATTCACAGAAACATACATAGTGGCACATGGTTGTTAGAAATGACAATTCTCAATATTTCCAAGAAAGCAAATGGTATAAGGAATTTTCAAATAGCTTGAAAGAAATGGACCTGAATTGGATGCCTTAGTGCTCATTTTAACTCATACTAATATCATATAATACATAACATATACCAAGTATTTTTTTCTAGACATTAATTTCCCCTTCTAAAATAATTATAGTAGCTGATCTCAAGGATTTTTATACATGTAGTTGGATGGAGACATATTAAATAATTTACAAGGTCTCCTCTTGCTTTACTATAGTTGGACTTCACTTCTTAAAACAAACATTTTTTAAATTGGTAAATCCAATCAAGGATATATGTGGGAACTTGCACTAAATATTGAGGCTTATCATACAGAAAATTATCATTATCATATAAATAACTATATAATACTCTGGCATATGATACTTTCAAATATGGTTTTAAAACAAATCTGTCATGGTCTAGTATCAGTTGACTTTAAGTTCCTCCATGAAAACATTAAATCTATTTCTTTACCTTGAATCTGGGTAAAACAATAGTATATGGCATCAGTGATGCTCTATGAAGTTTGAGACAGTCTTGATTATAGAAACACTCATACTACAGTCCTTAGCCTTGCTGTGTAAATTCTGCCTAATCTGAAGCCACCACTATGTGATGAAGAGGCCAAGGGAAATCACTTACATTGGTAGGCCCTGATATCAAGGCATGGAACCCACGGTATATTGTATGAGTGAATGAGCAACTTCAAATGATTGTATATTTGAGCTCTGTAGCCATTGCAAGTGAGACTCAAGATACTGTGAAGTAAAAATGAGCCAGCCCTTTTGTGAACAACTACATCTTGCCTTTCCAAGCCTGTGATATAGGTTAACAGCCCAGTGTCTGAAAAAAATGTTGCTTTTTCAACATTCTACCCATTGTATATTGAGTGGTCTCTATTTCTTGTAAAGATGAGGTATCCTTGATGAGTCCTATCCTGTGAACATCTGCTGAATGTTTAATTCATGTGAGACACCATTTTGAATGCTAAGGGCATGAAGGAGAACCGCCTAGATTTAAATAACATTTATTCTAATGGGGCTATTCCATTCTCATTGTGGATAACTATGGAATTATATGCTTATGCATTTGACAGCAATATAGCTTAGTTTTTAATATGGAAATAATCTTATGTATTGATAATCAATGATAAGCAGCATAATGACTGAAAAGTACATATTTTGCTTAAAACAATATTTGTCATGAATTTCCTACTTTAACTAGTTATACAATGCAAATAGCCTTTCTTCTAAATAAACTCTTTTCTGAATTTTTCATGCCCTGTGGCATATGACAAAGTGGAACACATTTGCCTTTAAAAAATACTTATTTTGCTTATGTTTATAATACCTCCCTGTCTTTTTCTATGCTTTTTTTTTACCTTCTTGTATTCTTGAATCATGTTTCTTCAATCACTTTTTGTAAGCTTTTTCCGCTTACCATATCACTTGATTGTATATATTCCTCTAGTTTCTGTCCCTTTTCATTTGTCACATCACTCTCCATTTTTTATTGCATCTGTATCAATAACTAAGTGTGAATCCATTTCAGAGAGTCTAAGATGTATAACCAGTTAAAAAATTAGAATGTGTGTTTTCCCATGGATATTTAAAAAACATTTTAGACTCAACAAATCCAGTTCTCAAGTTATCATTTTCTTCACTTCTGAAGTTTCTTCTCTATTTTCCTACCAGGTTTACTAACCCTCTTTCAGATCTAGTAACCCAGTTGAGAAGTATGAGTGCCATTCCAAACTTATGTCTCTAACCATAAATTGTATTCATTCCATCTCTACATTCTTCATTTTTCTCTTCTCATCATCAAATACAATGCTACTTATTCACAACTTATCTCTGAACTACCAAAATCTTATAATCAAAACAGTAAAAAAGTAAAAAATATGAATGTTTCAAACCCTTAATGGCTCCCTATCAGCTGCTGAACAAAAAATGTAAGTATATTTTATATTTGTACACTACTGTTTCTATTCAAATTTAGACTACTTTTATGAAATTTTCATAGTCACATAACTCAAAGAAGTATTATTTCCTACTGTTTTCTTATTAATAGAAAACTAGATTGTAATAATAAGTAAAACATAAGTAAATCTATTTTAAAATAAAAGTTTAATAAGTGTTTGAAACTATGGAGCAAAAAATTATGAAGCAAATAAATGCTTGGCAAAATGGTATATACTTAAAATATAGGGAGAGAGAAATTTGGTTTGAAAGAAATCATTTAAACATTTAAAAGTATAATATGTAATATCAATACAGCTACAAAGATAGAGATAGAATTATAAAATTTTATTAGCAATGCACTTGTTTTAAAAAAGCTAATATCAAGTTACCATTTAGTAGAACAGGTGGAAAATTTTAAGGAAATCCTAATTTGAGAATACTCCATTTAAAAGAGTGAGCTCTTAAAATAATAACAGCCTCTCTATCATTGGAAGAAAATAAAATTCCGTGAACAAGGGAAGCTTTCATGTTTTTTATTTTCTAATTTCATAAGGTCTAACTGAAAGCAAATGTCTCAGTGAAGGTTTCCCTGCAGTTCTCTCACTACCAAAGGAATCTCATTTCACGAAAGATCTGAGGTACCTTAAAATCAATGCCCTATGGTTTTTCTTGTTTTCCAAACTAAGGTTAAACCATTTAAATGTGAGGATAATCTCTTGTACTTTTCATATATTATTCTAAGAATCAAACTTTACTCTATTAGTTCAGAACTATGATATTTATAACTTCACGGAAGACACATGAATACCTACAAAAGTTAAAATTTCAACCAAATATTTTAGGAGTTCATTTTCATTTGAGAAAAAAATTGAAAATAACCCTGTAGCTTTCCCCATTTTAATTTTAGATGTAACAATATATCGTCTGAATAATTTGTCCTCTGTGCAAAAACAATAAACATTTGCTTTAAGACTTAACAGACTAGAAAATACCAAGTAAGTGCAATAGTTTTAAAAGACTTTGAACACAAAGATATACATACAGCCATTTTTTGAAGACTCGATAACATTTCATTTTGATCCTTAAAGCCAGTTGTGTGAATCTTGTTCATTGCATCTTCTTTTTCTGAAAGCCATGTACTAAAAAGGCACTAAAAGAAATCAAAGAATTCCAAAGAAAAAAATATTTAAAATATATATATTAATTTGTTTTCCAATTTAATGCCTCTTCATGTATTTTTCTGCCACAATTCCCCCCTCCTCCATGACTTACCTGCTCTTCGGTAAAACGCTGCCATTTCAGCAGAATGTCTTGCAAAAGAACCCAGCGCTCTTCTGTCCACTTACAGATGTTTGCCCATCGATCTCCCAGTACCTGGGGAAGAAAGAACCAAAGATGTTTTTAAAAAATAACCAACTGCGTTTTATTAAAACTGGCAAGAATGATTTGACAAAGTGCCTATGAATTTCCTTTGATTATGAGGAAATGTAAGAACACTTTTCCTGTGTCCACTTATAATTAGGGAAGCAATGTACCTTTCAGTTTCCTTCAGCTTATTTCACTGGTTATTCATTTTAATAAAAAGCAGATGTTTACATGCAATCTGAAGCAGCTTTTACGCCATTATTTGACTATTTCCTCAAGAAATGTGAAATAGCAAAGACACAGCATAGAATTGACATCTATTTACAGTGTATAAATATACCACAATGTTATATGATTCCCCATAATGTTGTACAAATATCGTTTGACAATACAAAAAAAAACCCTAGATTTCCCAGTGAGAATTTTAAAAATGTGCATCCTTTTCAAATATAAAATTCATTCCCAAAGAACTAATGTCTATAAAATAGAAAACCTAAAATGATTATGTTAATCAAGTCTGTATCATTACAATTACCTAATGTTAGGGTTGTAGAAGATGACTTTTAGTTGTTTTAATTTTACTCATATATTCTTTTCAATTATTTGGATTATTATGACAAAGTTATCTATACTATTATTACAAAAACATCAAAATTCTGTCTCTGGACTACAATAGTGAAAGAATTACATCTCGTGAGTAATAATTATCATATATTTAGCATGTTACCCATGCATAAGAACCTATATTATTTTAATATATACCATGAGTCAAATACAAATGATTATTGAATGGTGTCATGGTTTATGTTAGTGGCCCCCAGGCCTCATGTATTTGCATTGTACATTTGTGACGGGTTCATTCTCTAGTGCTTGGATTGATGGTGTCAGTGCTACACCCTCCTAGGGGGTGGAGCCAGGATGTGATGTAATGGCAGGAAGAAGGTTGTCTTTCTCTTTTGCAGGTTTCCGCCTTGCTGTTTGCAGCCGCCATGAACTGCAGCCCTGCCATGCCACCCTGCCTTGGAGCCACCTGAGTATGGACTGAAACCTCCAAAAACTGTAAGAAATAAACCTTTCCCTTCCCAACTTTGGGCATCAGGTATTTTGTCTCAGCGATGAGTAGAAAGTAACTAAGACAAATGGACAATATAAATTTTGGTGATTTTAATGCAAAGGGAATGTTTTACAAGAATAAAATGTTTACTTCAACTCCATTATCATTTACCTCAGACAATAAAATTTCAACTTTTGTTATTTTTTCACATATATAAGATCTGTTCATAGTTATTGGATCTTTATAGCTAGAAGTATCTGAAATATGATAGTGTTTTATTTTGTGTAGAATCAGAGCTAGAAAAGTGCTTTCAACTTATATTTTTTTAAAAAATGTGCCAAGTTCCTCAGACAAGATTCCTTATAATTTCTACTTTTCTTCATGCTATATTTTTATTAATTCTCCTAGAATACATTGACATATGATTTAAACAAAGCAAATATAATTAGCATCATGAAAGATCCACCTGTTCTTTGGTGGCTTGGATCCCCATGATTTTTTGTTAACATCACTTAATCTACCCTCATTGCACAAAGGAAATCCCATGCATGAATAAATAGTAGGCAATAAACATTTTCCTACTATATTAAAATGATCACACACTCAGCCACAAGTGAGTTTTCTGATTTTCATCAGAAATGTCACTAAAAATGTTATTGCTTTCAGCATAATGCACCTTATTTTCCTAAATTTTATAGTTTTATTCTGTACTCAACTCTTTCTGGATAATGTTAGTTTACAACAAAAGCAATCACACTGAAATAGTGAGGCCATACAGCCACAGGAAGCACCCAACTTCAGTCAACGAATTCAACTATTTTAACTACTTAATTGTTGCAAAACGATTATATAGGATTTATTTTTTTCCAAAACACACTTGAATTTCTTCTATTTAAAACCTAGTGAACCTTTCAATATGTCAGATAAAATGATATGAAAGATATTGGCTCATAGATTAGTGGTGAAAAAATAGTATCAAAGAAAATTTTGTTTCTTTACTATAAACCATACCATACTCTCTGATGAAGTGATATAGTTATAAAAAGTCAAAATATAGGATATTTACTATTGTCTTCAGTGGTTATGGGAGTCAAAGGGAGAAAGATCAAATTCAAACTGCACTATCATCTTAAATGAAACAAAATGAATATAAAATTTTAAATGGTAGACCATCATTTCTACAGCATTATAAGAAAGACAAAGAATAAAGGTAAACTTAAGTCACACTTTGGGTTTGTAATCTCATAGATGAAACATTCATTTCAGCAGGATATTATGTAATAAAAATACATAAAAGACTCTAAAATTCTAGATTTCATACAATTATTAAATTTCTGAAAATTCAGAAATATGACTTGTGACCTATTTCATATTGTAGACTTTTACTATATGAGTGAATTCTAAAACATTCATAATTCAATGTATTTTAAGGTACATGATCAACCTACTTAAAGATAGCTATTTTAAGGAAGTCATTAAAAATGTCCTTTTTGATCAAAGAATGGATATAATCTTGATAATTCTTTGAAAGGAGTTTATGCCTCAGCCAAGGTTTGGATACCAATTTCATGACAGCCTCCACTCCATTCAAGAATCATGAATTTATTTAAACAATAAATATCCATTAAAATCTAATAAGTCCCATTGTAAATATAATACAAATGCTCTGAGTAAAACTTTATTCCACAAAATTTATGTTGAAGCACCATACCCATGATTACTTTAAAATGTGACTGGTGTTTGGAAGAAATTTCCTCTTTGAATATTTTAAAATGAGGCCAATACACATGGCTTGAATACAGTTTGGTATCATTGTAAGAAGAAACTATCAGGACACAAAGTAAAACCAGTAATTTGCACGTGGAGGAGACATCATGTGAGGATACAGTAAGCCAAATACAGAAGATACAGAAGAAACCTACTCTGGCCATACACAGCTTTGATCTTAGACTTCTAACATTCAAAAGAGTGAAAACAAATTTCTCCTACTTAAGCCACCCAGTCTGTGACATTTTGTTGGGCAGCTCTAAAAATCTAAAAGACTTATCTAAGAAAGATGATTCTTTTTGAAGATGTGTATAGCTGATAAATAAATTATCAGATTTCTGTTAAAGAAAAGAAAATCAATTTATTAAAAAATTGCCACAAATATTAAACAAGATTATATACTGAAAAGTGCTTTTTGTTGTTTTGTTTTTGTTTTGTTTTGAGGTACTACTGATTGGCACTAAGCTATGTCCCTGTTCCTTATTTTTAGTTTTTATTTTGAGACTGAGCCTCATTAAATTGCCCAGGCTGAGCTAGAACTTGTGGCCCTCCTGACTCTGCCTCCCAGAGCTCTGGAATTACAGCCCTGCACCATTGGAAAAGGTTTTTAGTTTGAAACAATTTATGTAAGTGTTAATGGTCATTTACATTTTGCTTGACAATGTTTTATATCAAATCTTTTAATAACTGCCAATGATCATTTATTTTGTTCTTTGGCCTTAGAAAAAGTACTTGTTATATGTTAATATATCTTTGAAAATAGAAGTCTTATTTTTAGTAGATTATCCAAAGATTTATCCTCTAGTAACAAATGCCACTATCTTATTCTCAGTAGAATTTCAATGACTGAATCTAAGTCAGTTTTGCAGTAATGGGGGTATAGTGCTTTTTACTCATTTCAGTAAAATTAGATAACAAAAAATAATTAGAAACTGCTTTCCTGTATGATGTTCACCTCTACCCCAGGATGCAGTGCCACATACACAATTGTAAATAGGTGCACATACAGTGCTTGAATTTAAGGCTTTATTTGTTGATTGCTTAAAAGTTTTGGCCATCATTTGAAGTACAGAGGTTGGTGCTAAGCAACTAGAAGATTATCATTCAGCTCTAGAATCCCTCAGTGTCTCAATGGATGTAACCGAACTGTAATAAAACCATAAGGAAAACGATCCAATGGAACTAAGCAGGACATTAGATGGTTTTTTTATTAGGACATGTTTACAGTACTTTACTATGACTAGAAACCTTTTTGCTGGAGAAAAAAATGTCTATGTATGGTGCTTTTCTGTGTTCCCAAAGAAGAATACCTTGAGATTTTAGAAATGGCACACATTTTTGTAGAACTAAGTAAACATATACATAAATCCAAAACTCATGAATTATAACATTTCATGGACTGACAAAAAGAAATTAATTACTATTGATATTCTCTTTTAGTCCCAGCAGTACAAAAAGCTAAAGGTCAGATCACTTACTCTAACACATTTGCATGGACTAAATCACAACTCTATTATCACTCTTGCTCAGAACCACAATGGGGAGGATTTTCCTCTCCCATTTCATTCACACCTCACATTGTTATTCATGCCAAGGACATCTCTCATCATAACCCTTTGGTTGAGTTGGCTTTTCTAAGTAAAATTGAAAAAATGTCTATCATAAGATTTGACTAAAGGTAACTAAGAACAGTTTGACAAGCCCGGGAGGTGAAATTTAAGTACAATGATCCTTGAATTTATGGAAGAATGTGGTAGAATATGAGAGCTAAATTTTGCCCGTCACAATTGGCAATAAGAGATAAAGCGATCCCAAGCATATGCTCACTAAATAAGAAACAATTATGTGTTATGAACCACATAGTGCACCAGCCAGCGAGCTTTATATAAAGGGAGGCAGCAAGCAGCCCATCTCGTTTTATCATAGATTAAGACCCTGTAATATACTCCCCAGCTAAATGAATTTTATGTGTAATAGGCCTTCTGAAAAATCGCTTATTTCTGCCTAACTTTATAAATACCTATGCAATTAAAATGTATAATCAACTTCATCTTACCAGTGGTGAAACAGAAATCACATCAATTAACTTATTGAAAGAAATACAATAAAACTCTAGGAGACACATAATATATCAATATCCTACTAATATTTAGCCAAGTCTATGATTTTGTTCTCAATGTAACATGATTTTATAATGTTAAATGAATCAGCATAGTACGATGTGGCATGACTTGTTTCTTCGCTGGCATATGTAACAGGCTAGAAAACTTTATTTTAATGGATTAAAAAATTAATTGGAGGTTTCTCAGAAAATATTCTTATTTCTGTTTAAATGATCCTACACTACCTCCTGACTGGACTCAAGGAAACAATGATCGTTGCATGTAAAAGGCAATTTATAGATGAGGAAACCGATACTCAGATGGTGAAGTAACTTGTCTAAAAACGTAGAGACTACTGTAGTGTTGAGCATTTAGGATTTGATCTCAGATTCATCTGCCTACAAGCTCATAATCTTTCAAGATGCTATTCACTCTGTAGAGAAACCAACAGAAAAGTATTCCTTCTAATTAGTGCTACATAATCTAGAAAAAGTATAGATACTGAATCAGTTTTTAGTTTTTCATACTTTTCCATTTCATGATCTTTCATAATTTACTTTAGCAGATGTTTGGCTAGATTTAAACATTTTATCTAACCAACTTGACAAGGATTTGATACCTAATGTTATAATTTGATCTAAAATCATATTTGACATTACAGTTTCATATTAGTTTAATCAAAAGAAAAATATCAAAAAATATTTGCGCTTCCAGATAAAGGATGTATGCTCTTTGCCAGGAATTATTTTACAAAGGTAAATATGACTGTCTGCTTAATGAAATTCTGCCCTTGTGATTATGTAAAAAATGTAGTAAGATATTAACTCGAATAAGCATGTACTTTTTGTGCCATTTCAGTCAGTCCCATATATTACTTATTTTTATGAGTTTATAAAGTGCTAATGAGTAAGTCTAAAAAGGCCCTTTTGGTGTTATCATTTCTGTTGTTATTTGCAGACTACTATTTAATGTTCTTTGGCAGTTTCATAAACTCCGTAGTCTCCCATTCTCACTGGTCAATTCAACTGAGATTTCAGAAAATAAAGAGCTGGAGTCCTAAGAAATATTTCAGCATGGCAATGTTTTTTCCAGCATTTATCACCTCCCAGTCATTCACTCGTAGCCAGAGTTTCACCGTACCTTATTAGTTTATGCCTCACAGACTCTTAACTCCATGAGATTAACATCTTGTGGAGTAATACGTGGATTTTACATGTACATATGTTGAACCAGAATACCACTACTATGATGATAATACTGGAGCTTTTCTCCTAAATATAATCTTAAGACCATTTCTGATTTTTTCTCATTAAATAACTAACTACCTGTCACTTGTGGTGAATTAGAAGACTCATGTGTGAAGTTCTGCCTTCTCAACTTTAGACTGTAGATTTGAAAACTTACTATGGTCATTAATGTAGATACAGAAGAATCTTTGAATCTACTAACCTTCTTAAACATTCCTGGTACTAAAGCACAGGTTATCTAAATTTTTTCCCTAGCTCCACTTTGTAATGTGTTGGGAAACTATTAATTTGGTGCATTCTAGTTTCTCCCTACTAAAGTAGAGATCATAGTACCTGCCTTGGTACATTCTAGCCAAATCACAGCTAGATTCACATGTGATAGTACTCTGCATCTCTCACCCACTGTTAAGGTGAATACGGTTGATAAAGATTTAGAGGTCGCTTGATAGAAAATCAGTTTTTCTTTTCTTACATGTGAAAATTGTAAAGCCTTGTGGAATACAGAACACATGAAACATTTTTGCCACACCAAAATTACAAATATTTGATATTTTATCTATAATCTCTAAGGCTCATACATTACACAATCAAAAACTATTTACTTTTACATTTTTAAACAAGGAACGCACTCCAATATATATCTTATTTAAAAGTAAGGGGCCTGGGATTTAGCTCAGCAGCCCAGTGTCTACCTGGCAAGCATGAGTTCCTTAGTTCAATTCCCATTACTAACGTAAACAAACAAAAAAACAAACAAATAAATAAATAAATAGTGGGTACATGAAAACAGATATCTATCTATTCTCCGTTGTAACACTTGGGACTGGAAATGTCCATGGATAAGAAATCACAAATTTCAGTGTGGATATATAAACTAGATTATAAAATCGAATTATAAGCAAATACATAGTAATAGGTATTTACCATAGGTAAATGGTAAACCTATGCTAAAGAGAGCAGAACTACCTGACTTCTATTTAATATGTGAGAAAAGAGGTTAAGGATCATCAGATCTGCATTTTCAAGAACATTTTAAAAACTCTTGTTTTATAAATCATTTCCTCAGATATAAATTATTAAATATCATGTAGATGAAATAGAACTGTGTATTCATGTATTTTTAAATTTCAATGCAGTAGACCCATTTCCAGAATGATATAAACTACTCTGACAAACAAGTGGAAAATCTAGAAATGTATTTTCAAAAAGATGCAAATTTAAGATGGAAATTCCTATGCCTATTAATATAGAAAATATTTAATTTAAGACTTGCTATTTGTATATTTCAGCACAAGTCAAATACCCAACCTTACATAATTAGGTACTTATACCTAGAAAACACATTAAAAGAAATGAAAATAAAAACTCAGCCACTTTCACAGAGAAAAATTCGAAAACTCCAAGTCAAATATGAACATTAAAACATGAAATATAGCAAAATATAAAAAGAAATATACATTTCATCCAGGTTTAGTTTATTTGCTGACTCAACACTATTTTACCATTAGAAAATTAATACATTTGATTTGTTATATTATCAGAATAGCAGAAAAAATATTATCAAGTGATTCAACAAAACACATCTGATACAATTCATTACCCAATAGGAATAAAATGCAGGGAAAAAAGGGCATCTACAACAAAACTACAGGAAATATTATGAGAGTAATTAAAAGACTTTCTCTGAGACCTAAAATGAGAAAGTTATACACACTAATCTCATTCAACTATACTATTTATATTGTATAATAAGGCAAAGAAAATTAACATGAATAATGATTGTAAAGGGAGAAATAAAAATGCCATTACTGATGAAAAACCTGTATTGTACATTTGAATGGTCCTGTAGATAAACTTTTCAAATTAATACAATAAAATGAGCATAGTTTCTGGATACATGGTCAAGAAACAAAATCAATTTTGTTTATCCACATCAGAATAAAGAAGTAGAAAATGAAACTTTGAAAAGATAAGAGCAAAAATATGAAAAAACCTAGGAAAATATATGAAAAAAATTCCTCTATCTTGAAAACTAGAAAACAATATTGAGAGATAGTAAGCCTTAAATGCATACATGACTATTGCATAGCCATAGATTTTAAAACTTGATGAAATAAAATTGTTTTTCTCCACAAATTAGTCTACAGAGATTCAATAAAATCTTTTAAAAACATAGTAAGATTTTCTGGGTGTGTTGACAAGCTAATTTGAAAATTTTGGAGAATTTGGAATGACCAAAAGTATCCAAAATATTCTTTAGAAAGAAAGCTCACCAAATAAAAAATATCTTATTGATCACCTGACAAGACAGAATTATTGTAGTGCTCTTCTTAGTGTCACTGAATTATATATAGGTATATTTTTTATTTTTCTAACTCTAGGACCTATACCTACATGTTTAAGTCACTTAAAAATCTTGCAATTGTATGTTTTTTCAATACCTCAATGAGGTATGAATCTATAGCTGAACAATATCTTTCTCAAGGCCATAGGAGTCATCTCACTGAAAGATAATCATTGAGAAGATAGCGTACCTATCTTTCAGTCTCTGTTGCAGGGTAAAAGTTTCACTTCAGTAAGCAAGCACAGATGGCCTAATCATACTGGTTATTCAAGTACCCCCAACTAGTGCTTATCCACCAGCTCATCCTAGTGCTTAAAAATCTCTCCTGTCTTTTGTTCAGTGGTATTGAGTTTAGTCTCTTTCAAATGTAATTGTTTTGATGCATGTTGCAATAGTCTTGAACAAAATCTGCCTTGCCTATTTGAATGATTGCTGTGAACTTTCTTTTACAATACTACCAGAAAGCAAAATGTATCATAAAGCAATAGTAACTGAAATGATGTGGTGCTGGCCTAAGAATAGGTAAGTGGAAAAACTAACCTGGTTAGAGCCCAAAATTTGATCCATGCTTGTACAAGCATTTGAATATTATATTGACTTCAAAGGCAACCCTAGAGTATGTTGGGGAATAATGTATTCTTCACAATAAATAGTGTTTTAGATTGGTTCTATATAGAAAATATAGACAGTTATCTCTTATATGAATAAAAGCATGTAAATCATAATATGAAAAGTAAAGAAATCATGCTTCTATATGGGAACCTGGGAGGATAGTTTAAGAAATTTAGGGAATTTTATTTTGAAATTCAATACAAAAAATACACTTGTCCAAAATAGGAAATATTGAAATAGAGTATGTTAAATTTAAATTTCTGCTATTAAAATAAGATATTAAACATCAAAAGAATAAGACTCCTGTTAAACTAGAAAATTGTGATGTAAATAATCAACAAAGGATTAATATCTGGAATATACATTTAAAATAGGTAAATGAATCACTAAATGAAATACAGTAAATCCTTGAATTGTAAATTGTTCTGCAAGGGTTCCAGAAGATGAATAAACATTTCAATAAATTTTAACTTGATAATTAGAGATGGTCTTGCGAACAGATAGTACATGACACTGAATATCACTTGATCACAACTAAGTCAGAGGTTTCTCTCTCCCTCTTCCTCACTCCTTCCCTCATTCCCACCTCTTGTGGGATTCTGGGTGATTGTCTCTCAACAGCAAAAGGTTATAGAGGAGGTCTCCTCTGAAGAAAACATGGAAAAATTGGCAGAGAATCCCTTCCTTCAAATGAGATTATGGAGATGTGTAAAATGTGGGAAACAGTGCAAAATTCTACAGAAACACACACAAAAATAAGGTTGTACAAGTGATGAATCTGTTTAACAATGATGCAATATCACATTTACAGTGAAATTTGCAAAAGGAGGCAAAAGCAAGTGTCATTCCGTAAGTTCCTTGTTAAATTTGCATGAAAAGAAAAATGATTCCATTGGACTGATTGATAGCAATAATTCAGTTACTGATCATGAAACTCATCCTACACAAACCTCCTATCCCTTGTCTCCCTCATACCAGCCACTCAAGTTTTCAAAGATTAGTACTGGGTAATTTGTTTATTTTTCATTATGTTTTAAATTTTCTTTATTATTTTGTATTATATGACAGTATTGTAATCATTTTTATATAAATATATTTGGATTGTGGAATGAATCAGCTGATTTTCCATTACTTCTTGCTGAGAATATCATTTTGATATACAAGTGCTTTGGATTATAATCATGTTTCCAGAATGAATCATGCGTGCAAACTAAGGTTCAGTGAGAGTGAACCAATGACTCACATGTCAAAGCCAGCTGTTTGTTACCAATGCAAGCTCTAAAAGGTTTACCATCACTAACAGACAATCTAACAGAAAAATAAACATCTTATAAAAGAATTCATTTAAATAACCAATTAACAATGGAAATATTGTTCAACCTCATTAGAAACCAGTACTTGCAAATAAACAACAAGAAGCGCATTATACACCACCTGAGAGGCTCAAACAAAAGTCTGACCATCACATAGTGAAAAAGATGTGAGGCTATTTGGATCTTAATTTACTATGAGTGATATTTTACATCAGTTTTAGAAAACACTTTGCTACTATCAATCAGGACATGGCTGTTCAAGTACATAACCAATACAAATACACTTCTAGGTCCTCATAAAGATGTGTACAATTCATATGCATAGCAGCATTTTTGGACTGTTTTAAAACTGAAAAGAAATCAAATTTTCTAAACATTAGTATTTATAATTAAATTGTAGTTTTTTAATACAAAGTAAAAATATCCAGCAATAAAATTAATGAGCTAATCTTATCAGCAACACAAATGATTCTTATAGAGTGACAACATTCAGTTTCAAAACAGTATATATCATGAAATTCTATGGCATCCAACTCAAAATATAACAAAACTAGTCGGCAGTACTATAACTAAGGATAGAGATTAACTTTGAGGAGGTGGGAAGAGCTTATCACTATAAGACTTAATGAGCACTTCATGGTTTGGGAAACGTAACATGTGAATGTGCAGTGAGAGGTGAGTGACTTTTGTGAAAAGTCTTCAAGCTACAATCATATGTGTATTTACCTGAGTATTCCAATGAAAATTTTAAAATGCCACAGTGTAGAAGTTAGAATAGACTTTTCAAAAGATTAAAAATTCTATAATCCTTGTTAGACAGTATTATAATCAGTGTTTACATTCATAAAGAATATTGTTCAAAAATATTTGCTTATACCTCTCTTACAGCTTTATATGGTGGGCATTGCTAGTCTGAGTTCATTTGATAAACTGAATCTGAGAAAATTTATTCCATATTTAATAACTCATAAAGCTAAAACAGACATCAGCTTTAGATACTAAAGATCATATTTTTCAAATCTACCTAACACATAGTTAAATGCTCTAACACGCAAGTAGATTACCACTACAAATTTGATAAATTTATATCAATGATTTTTTTTTCAAAATCTAGCATGTACTTTATTCTGGTAAAACTTTAGATTTTCATGATCAATTTTTATTATAAAGATTTAAATTCATAAAATTTTTAATTAAAAATGTACATATCTAATATGTTGAAAACAAAGATTTTGATAACTATGTCAATTTTATATTTATGCTTAAATTAAATTAAATTAAATCTCTAATTTCCCATACATGCAATCAAAATGTAAGTGCTCCAAATAGCCACATATAGGCTGTGGTTTACTTAGAAAATACTGCTGTTCCAGAAGAGGAGAAAAATATTGACATGCTTATTGCAATATTGTAAGGAAGGTACTAAAACAATTACAGAGTTCCCCAAAAAAATGCATGCATACTTTAGGAAAAAAGTTTGTGTGATATTTTTTTGACATATGGTGTTACCCTCTTTTGAGGGAGCCTAGAGGATATTGTATTTCACAGAGAACCCACTACATTGCCCACTGCTGGCCCTTAGAGAAGAAACTGAAAGTGCATGTGCAGCAATATCGATGACTGAGGTAACCCAAGCAACAGTTCACCGAACTAATAAACTTCTAGAAGCTGATAACCACCACTCTGGGCACCCCTTATAAATGGAGAGGCCCAAAGTAACTTGTGTTAATCTAGTGATGTATCAATAAATTTAGTATTAAAATTATACAAGTTTTTCTTTTCTTGAAGTGTGGTCTGGCAGACTCTGTATACAGTATTTATATTGTACATCTGCATGTGTGAGTCACATTTGTAAGTAAAAACTTAATTACTTTATTAGATAGACTTCCTTATCCTCCTTTTGCTGGTTGTGAAAAGAGAACTCACTCAAACAACATAAACAAAGCACTTCCTCTTCCATCCCACTGACCCCTGCAGCCCACGGTTTGTCAGCAGCACATCCCCCTCCACTCTAGAGACCTCTGCAGCCATGGGATAACCTGCGGCACCTCCCTCCACCTCGGAGACCCCTGCAGCTGTGGGATCCTTGGCAGGACCTACCCCTCCACCATGGCGACAACTGCACTCAGTGAGATTGTTGCCAGTACCTCCTCCACCCTAGAGTCACTGGGAATTGTGAGATCCTTGGTTGCCACTTCTCCTATATTCCAGAGACCTCCAGATGGACAGTGTTGGTTGTCATTCCTTCACCCCAGAGACCTCAGCAGCCCATGCACCATCAGTGATTCCATCCACCACGTGAAGAACTCTGGTGGGCTTGAGGCAGCTTCAGCAACCCCTCACCCATACAGAGGACCTCAGTGGGCCTGTGACACTTTGTTGGGTTCCTCCTTCAGATAGAGGACCTCAGTGTGTCAACAGGAGCAGCAGAAAAGTCTCCTCCCCAAGTGTAGGACATTGGCAAGTCTGTCAAGAGTGTAGGTGTGTCTTTCTTCCATACAGAGAATATCAGGTGAGTTGAAGAGAGTGCTCCAGTCTACACTCCCACCAACAGTGCAGAAGAGTTCCTTTTTCCCCACAGCCTCTCCAACACTTGTTGTTGGTAGTGTTTTCTATCTTGGCCATTCTTTCTGGAGTGAGATGGAATCTCAGTGTGGTTTTAATTTGCATTTCTCTCACGACTTGAGACCATTCTCTTAAGTGAAATAAACCAAACTCATAAGGGTAAATACCATATAATCTCCCTAATATGAGATTTGATAAGAGTATAAAAGACTTTATGGAAAGCATGAGGCCCCATCTCATAGCTCGAAGTCTTTCAAAGTTTTAAATCATCAGTTGGAATGGTGTTATCCTGTTTTGTTTGACTATATCATACATGATGATATGAACAGCTGTTTTGAAGAAAACATTATGACAGCTATTGCTGATTTAATATTATCCTTCTTAGAAGTCCTACCATGCTTTTTTTTGTTCTATTACCATTGGTTCTGTCTACCACATTGTG